>CAKNWT010328765.1:0-18427 GCA_932066315.1 Andricus coriarius | reverse complement strand
TCTGGGATAGTGAAGCTAACCATACAATTTTGACACACCATGGATCGTACGCTCGACTATCTAGGGGGCTGTCCCATAGTTGAAACTGAAATAAAGTCAGTCTGACACTCTAGATTTTCAGACTGACTAACCATTTTTCTCCGTGTGGGCACTATTTCCCTAGGAAAGTTCAAGAAACGATGAATTACTGGAGAGTCCGAAACACAATTTTTGAACTGAATACTACATTTTCTTTTTGGATTCATCTATTTCCAAACCGAATAAATATTAAAATTAATTTATGCTTGCGAATGCTTTTTTAATAATTAGATCAACTGACAGAAAACAAAAATTTTGTAAAGTACTGATTTATTTTAAATTTCTGTAACATACTATATAAATGTATCAGGTAAACTTTTTATGACTTTTTATAGTATTTTAAGAATTATTTGTAAACTAACAGGGTTCAGGGAGACATTCTTTGCATGCAGAAGTCCCTCCTCATTGTTAGATTATCAGCTTTCTGATATTCGTTACAAACATATAATCAGTAAGCAATACACTTTTTGATCGTTTGAAGACTTATTTAATTTCTTTTGGCTTCAAATGAGTTACGGGAAATTTGCTAAGGACATATATTTTTAATTGTATCATTTTCATGATTGTAAATTTAAAATTATTCATTTTGAAAGCTTTA
Organism: Andricus coriarius; assembly: GCA_932066315.1. NCBI lineage: Eukaryota > Metazoa > Arthropoda > Insecta > Hymenoptera > Cynipidae > Andricus > Andricus coriarius. The sequence continues at coordinate 17,751 of CAKNWT010328765.1, read as the reverse complement.
AGCATCGAGGATACATCTTTCAAATTTAATTTAAATTCTCAAACATCAAATTACAGGGTTGCTACAGGTCAAAGAATTCCGAAAAGCCAGGGTAGTCAAGGAATTTGAAACTGGTCAGGAAAATTCAGGAAATCTCAGGGAAAACCTTATGGAGTTAGGGAATTTTCGTTAAATGAAGTTGAAATTCATTTGATTATGTTGTTGGAAATCCAATAATTTTTTTCAATTTAAGTCATTCTTTTTGGTTGAAAAAGACAACTGTTTGGTTGAATTCAATTGATTTTGGTTTAAAATAAACATATTTTTGATTGAAATATCAACTACCTAGTTAAAAGTGGAACTAATTTGTAAAAAATAATTTTTTTGGCTGATGACTCATCACTTTAATTGAAACACTTTTTTTGTTCAAGACCTAAATATTGTGTGGCAAAATATTATTTTTTTATTAAAAATTTATTTTTTTCAACTGAAAATTCAATTGTTCCAAGTTTGGTTGAAAATTTGTCTTCTTCAGTTGAAAATTCCTGTATTTTGTTGAAAATTCGTCTTTTGTGGTAGAATAATAATCTTCTTCGTAACTAAATCACCTTTTTGATTGAAAGCTCATGCATTTTGTTAAAAATTAATCTTTGTTGTAGAAAAATAATCTTCTTGGTTGAAAATTAATTTCTTTGGCTCAAAATAAAAAAATTTTTGTTTGAAAATACATTTTTCAAATTTGTATACCTGAAAATTGAACTATTATATTCATTTAGTTAGTATTAGTAGTTAAAAATTAATTTTTTTCCTCGAAGATTCATCATTTTCGTAAAAAATTGACTTCTTTGGTTGAAAATTGAACTATTTTCTTGAAAAATTGTTTTTTAGTTGAAAATTAATGTTTTTAATTCAAAATGTAACTATTCCATTTTTTCTTGAAAACTTATCTTTTTCAGTTGAAAATTCCATTTATTTTGTTGTAAACTCGACTTTTCTGGATTGAAAATTCAATGATTTTGGTAGAAAATTCATATTTTCAGGTTGGAAACTCAACTGTTTTGCAGGAAATTCGTCTTTTTGGATTGAAAATTAGTCGTTTTTGTTTGATAATTCAACTAATTTGTTGAAATTCGTATTATTTGCTTTAATTTAACTGCTTTTGATTACAAATTTGTATATTTTTTGTAGAAATATGAACTATTATACTTTTTGTTGACAAATTTTTTTTTATGATTCATCACTTTGGTTGAAGGCTTAACTATTTTGTTGAAATTATCTTTTTCCTTGGTTGAAAATTAATTGTTTTAACTGAAAATTTAATTCTTCCATTTTTGATTAAAAATCAATCTTTTTTGGTTGAAAAGTCAACTATCTGGTTGAATATTCATGAATTACGAAATTGGTATTTTGTAGCAACCCTAAATTGTTAAACTTCGAATAATTCTTCAAAGAAACATTTTTAAAGAATTTAATTGGTAAGTTTTCAATTTGGAAAGGTCCAATGATTAATCCTGACCTTTTATTTTAAAGTCTTTCAAAATTTGTATCAAAAAATGATTTGTCCAATTTTAAAGGTTGGTATTTGTGTATTGTATAATATTCAAGGCTTGACATTAGATTTTTAAACTTTCGAAATTCAAGCTCTCGAAACGCTTTTTCCAAATTTTGAATTACAAGCTCTTAAAATTTAGGATTATTTGATTCGGATCGCTTTGAAATTCAATTGTTAACTTTTTAGTTTCAAATTCTGCAATCTTATAATTTTTTAAAAGGTTTCTTTTCATTTCAATATTTGTCATTTTTAAAATTTTAATGGTATTAAGTCTAGGGTCACCGACATTTGACTTACATATTTATAAAAATTGAAGTTAAATTTTATGCAGCAAATTTTTGAAAATTTTGTGTCTAGTCTTCCCGGAAAATTGGGGGAGTTGGAAAAGGGGATGAACTAGTCCCGAATTTCAAGACGACGAGACACTTCGTTTTGAACATGTTTGTAATCAGGTTATGTAAGTACCAAGAAATATATAAATACAAAATATTTAATATCACTAAAATTTCTTTTAAACCCTGTGCACAAAAGTAATATTCTGTCCCTATTTTATCTGAAAGTTCTGTGTAAATTAGCATATTTGTTCTCGTTGTTCTCCTTTCTTGATAACTTTTATTGGATCTTTCTAACTTTGGCATGAGTAAATAGAGAAAACCATTTTTCATAATGTATGTCAAGAAGTTGCGAACATTAGGAAGAGCCTTCTGAGCGATTATGATAATGAAGGTGCTTTTGAGAAAATTCAATACTTATTTCAGCGGTTCTCATGGAAAAGGCGAATAGCGCGGTTTTTGAGCTCATTTTCATAACGCGACTATTCATGCGTATAACTGTATAATATTATACAGCTTAGAACCAGAATAAGGACATAATACAAAAGTAAAGTTATGCGACCACATATGCAGTCATTTCAAATCTCTAGTGAAAGTAGTGATACATATACTAGTATAGCCACGTAGGTTGGTACTTAATGAATGTACGGTGAGAGTGCAAAGTCTGGTGTAAATTTTGAAATTAAATTCCAACCAGAAAAGAATTACAAGGGCAAATTCTATTAAATGGTTTATAAAATCTTCAAAATAAAAAACGTAATAAATCAGTTCATTGAGGACTATAGTTTTCCTACAATTTCTTCAAGTAATTACAATTAAAATGACGATGATTTAAGTGTGTCCTTCAATAATTATACGGGATAAGCTTCTAATTGCCATTTGGAGATAATAAGGTTTTTTAATCAGCTTCACTATAATGTGGAAGGTCTAGAGAAGTTTAAGGAAGCCTGCAAGCCTTTTATAATACATTGTAATATTTAATTTTAGTAACTTTTGATTAGATTTAAAGATTACTATAAAACAAACACGCACGCTGCGCGATTATTTTTCTTTGTATCACGCAATATTGAAATTAATATTAATACAACATTTTTGTATTTCATAGTATGTATTATCTAAAATAACAGAAAAGCAAGGAAAATCATTTTTGTAATTGATTTTGTACAATATATAGACAATCAAACTGCTGCATTTTTGATCACAAATGCCAATTTCTGGAGAAAAATACGAACATAAGATATTATTGTTCAAATATTGTAAATAGTCTAGTAAATATAATGATTTTTCATTAAAGATAGAACTTTTAGACGAAAATCACTAATACAACATAACAACAAATTTTGTTCAATCTTGTAAACTTTCTTTTAAACCTACTGTTTTTTGTTAAAAATCACAATTTTTCGATGTAAAATGCCAACGTGAGCTAAAACTGTTGAAAAAGCATGAACCTTCTTTAACATCTGATGATTTTTTAATACAACTTTCAATTTCCGACGAAAAACACTAACATAGTCAGCAATTATTCAAGCTTATAAATTTTATTATTTTAAACAAAAATCATTGGATTTAAAGCTAATTATTTTTGGTATAAAAATACCAATTTCAGGCGAAATACACAAAAATAACTTAAAGTTGTTGAAAAGTTGTAAATATTCTATGAAATCTAATCATTTTGTGTTAAAGATACCAATAATTTTCAGAGAAAAACACTAACATAACAAAACAGAAAATTGTTCAGAATTGTAAATTTTCTTCAAAACCTAACTATATTTGTACAAAAATACTAATTTCTCGTTTAAAAGAAGTTAATATAACCTGAACTGTTCAAAAATTGCAAATCTTGGTTGAACTATAATGTTTTGTGTTATGAAATACCAATCTTTGATGTAAAACGCTACCATACCCTGAAAGTATTTTCTCAGATATCTACTTCAAAATAAAATAAATCTCTTTGGTCTTTAAAAATTATTATCAACCGTTTTTGAGCTGAAACGCTCTAGTTTTTAAAAATCTATAAAAATGGAGAACACTTCATCGAAGACTTAATCGTTTCTCGAATAAGAAAAACATATTCTTCCTATAGCTAAGCGAACGTCGCAAAATCAGCATTTTCCAAAATGGGACCTTTCATATGGTTAAGGTAATATGCAATTCTTTGTGTTTCAAGATTGTACTTGAAAAAAAAGTATTTTAACTAACTTTGACTACTTGGATTCTATGTTATATGGCTTAAACGGAAAACATTACATTTTTTATTTCAAAGTGCTGGCGAGATTTGTTCCATTGATTATTATTATTATTATGAAGTTGTAGGCTCCGGAAGCTACGATCATGGTTCCTTAAAGCAACTAACCCCGACGCAACTGGAACGTGTACATCATCCACTTCTGCTCCTTCTGTCCTAGAACGAGAGCGGGAAATTTACGCTAGATAACATCGTGCAACACTGTTCCTTGGAATCAGGTCTCTAGCCGCGGATGACCTCACGCGGTAGACGGGACATTTGGAGATGAAGGTTTCACCTCTGGATACTTTTTTAGAGGTACCCATCTTTGTAAAATGATTTGAGGAACAGTGTTGGCGGACCAGATGAAGTTTTCCGAGAAGAACATCCTTTTGCATCCGGTTCGCGTTGGAACGAGCCTGACGCTGGCAAGCCGGAATCTTGTTGAGTTGGCTAAGAAATGAAGCTTTCATACCTCCAAAACAGCCAATTATGAGAAATACAAGATGGACTTTGTAGCCTTGGTACAGCCTGCTCAGCTCGAAAAGAAGTGCTTGATATTTCGCCCGTTTTTGTTCCTCCTTTGCCGTGATATTACCATCGGCTGGTGCCAAGAATTCAATAACGTCAATGATCTTGGTATTCAGATCTTGGAGGACAATATCAGGCTTCGTAGCACTGATACGTTGAGTGGTGGAGACTGAGAAATTGCAGTAGATCTTACACTGATCAATCTCCACAACGGACTCGAGTTCCCCCTGGGCGAATGGCAAGACGGGCAATTGCTCAACACCATAGAAGTGCCTAAGATGGTAATATCACACTTTTAGAGCCGCATTGTGTATCTCTATGTACTCGTAGCGTACACACTTTGAGCAGCCACTGAGAACATGTCCAAGTGTTTCTGGCTCTTGCTTGCACGCTCGGCAGTTGGTATCGTCTACAGGTATGTTCATTATGCGCTCGCGGTAAACTTAGGTGTCTATAACGCCGTCTTGACAGGCAAAAAGAAATCCCTTAGTCTCGGGTCTCAATCCAGCAGGCTTGTCAGCATATTCTCTTACTATAGTAGAAGCGAATATTCTGCTTCCTGTACACAACTTTTGAGCACCAAAGTTGTTAGTGATGCTAGGCTATGTGTAGTGTCGCTGGAATCAAATGGGAGACCAAGCTCCTCTGCGGCCCTATCTGCGGCACGGTATACAAACGCCACAGCATTGACGACTTTATGTTGATGTATGAGTCGCATAAGAGAATCTGCGCTATTTAGAACTGAGCAGACTGTAGCCAGAAACGTTCTTCAATAAAGACACTCCAAGCTTAGCAAGCCTCTACACGCTTTATCTCGAGGAAGGTATATTCTAGGTACGGAAGATTTAGGATGATGACTTCAATGGGCTGTCATCATCTTGCGTGTGCTTCGGTAAAGTTGCTTCAACCCATCGACGTTCCATTTTACTGCACGAAACGTGTAGAGCAGTATAGGAACGGCCAGCATATTGGTCGCCTGGATCTTATTCTTTCCAGATAATTCGGAAGCCCAAATTTTTCTGAGAATTTGGCAATACCTTTTTTCAAGGGCCGTTTTTAACACGCGCACATTTTGGTTTTCCGCTTGCGGTATTCCAAGATATGTATGTATTTCTCCATTACCAAGATGTTGAATGGTATTTCCGCCTATGAGATGAACATCCTGATCGTCACACGATGATGTAGTTTCTAGTCTTCCTTGGTGTAGGTGGACGCAGGCACACTTTTCCAGTCCGAAGCTGATGATAACCTATTTAGAGTACTTATTTACCGCCTCCACTAGGATCTTAAGGCCCTCTTTCGAGGAAGCAAAGAGTTTAAGGTTGTCCATGTATAAACGGTGGCTGACCTTATATTCTCTTTTGTTCAGCGGGCCACATAGGTATCCAGAGCTTTTGCCTCGGAGCACAATAGATAGAGGTAAGAGGGAGATGCAGAAAAGTATCGGACTTCGAGAGTCCCCTTGGAAGACTCCCCTCTTATATGTGATATAGCTGGAAGTTACTTGTCTTTTGTCAGATATTATGAAAAATCTTGTACGCCACAAGAGCATGAGCTCTTTTATGCATCTCACTGTTTTTTGATGCACCTTCAGGCACTCAAGGAGCTCAATAAGTAGCTCACGGTTGGTATTATCGAATGCCTTACGGTAGACAATTCAAGCCATGGACAGATTGCGTCGATACCTAATCGAGTCCTGGGTAAAGAACCTGTCTATTAACAGGTTCTCCGTGCAACCTGCCAGCTCTCTCTCTTGCATCCACGTTGTTCAACTATTGCATTCCATACCGGCTCTCTTTGAGGATGCCAATGAATAACTTGTAGCTGCTGTTTAAACAAGCTATGGGCCTACAGTTCTTTAGACTTGACAAACCTCCGGCCCTGGAGCTGAAAAGTTCTTAGTTCTAGCGATAACTTTCATCACTTCTTCAGCAGTAATTAGTGGACACTCTTCTTCTGGAGCCTGCAACTTTTGCCTTTGGCAAAAATTACGAAAGAGTGATATATCTGAAGCGTCTTCATTTAGCTGATAAGTATCACCATACACTTTCTCACAGATGACTTGAATCTCTTCTCGGCTACGCGGATTTTTAACAGCACGTGACGTTTTATTGAACAGGCGGGAAGGATGAGTTGAAAAGGTGGAATTTTCCTGAATCCATTTTACTCGCCCTTCAAGGCGCTGTTTCGCTGTTGAATGAGGTCTTATTTTTTGCTTCCAGCGTTGCTTGATGGTCAACAGTTTACACTTCTTCACCGTGTAATTTGCTTTCCTTAAGTTTCGAGCAAGTGCCCTAACTTTTGAGTGAATTTTTTATTTGATGTTATGTAGCTAATCACGCACTGAATATTTGATGCATGCCGTCTCGCCGTTTTAATTTTAAACTGAAGCTGTGCCATACGCTCTCGAGTCTTACTCAGGCGTACTGAAGTATCGTTACTTCTATTGTCGCTAAGCAGGGAGACCGCCTTCTCGTGAACTAAACAGTTTAGATTCCAGAGATTAACATCTTCGCGAGCGAATCGGGGAGAGCATTATTAGCTTCAGATAATTTGTCTATCCTGAGAAAGACTTTTTGGTGGATAGATCTCCTACTTCTAATGTTGGCACTATCGGCTATCTGTAAAGGTGATCTTGCTGGAACGGGTGGTATGTTCGCTGGAGGATGTTGCTCTTCTTCTTGCCGATAAAGAGCTTCATATCCATCTTTGCGCAAAAAGGATACCTGATCTCTTAAATACTGGGGCGTTCTATGAGCATATTCCGGGTGCATATTGACCCAACGTTCATGTAACCTCTGCATGAATCCTCTTCACGCCGGTGAGATTCTTTGCCACCAGGTAAGGATGTCCCTACTGAGTTGGTCCGACCACTTAAATCGACGTTCTCGCGTTTGTCCGGGGCCATTGCCTGGTCGTCGCCTCGGTTCGGTCCTATTGCCACTCCCAACTGAACCATGGCCTCCATCCGAGAGAGGCCTATTGTGCAAGAGCCGGAACTCTGGGGCGATAGGGTAATTAAGCCATATTCCTTTCAGGGTAAGAGTGACTTACTCAGTGAGGAAGGGAGTAATGTGGTGAAGGGGGTATAGAGTTTTAGATTAATCTAGATATTGAATATATTATTTAGATAACCTTACATTGATCATAAACTTTAAATTTCAGACATATTATTTATGGTTTATGCATTCATGAACACGTGTTTCGCGACAGCAATAATTAATAGTTAATTTCTGATGTTAAATTTTTGCCGATTACTGGTCAAACAATTTGCTGGAGAAACGAGAAAAAATCTGCCACGGCCCGAAATTGAACCGGGAACGCCACTATTCACGAGTGGAGCGTTAACTAATTACGCCACCGAAGCCACAGCAGGAAGTTTATCTTTTCTCCTATATCCTATTAATAATTGGATTTATGAAAAAAAAAAATTTTTTACAAATTAATCAATAGGTTATAATTTCGCGACGAATCTATTTGTGAGGCGAGTTTTTCGTTAATTTTCGTTTTTTTACAAACCATAAGAAAGTCACGAGAACAACCAAGAAGAAAACCAAGAGTTCTGAACTTTGCAATCTTTCTTTTAAAAAGCGGAATAGAATGACACGTCCAAACAAATATTAAACACGGGTTTCCCCACAACAATAGTTTCGAGATAGTTTCGAGATATTAATCGAAAATGGTGCCATGGGCTTTTTAATAATTGGATAATCAATAGGTTATAATTTCCCGATGAATCTATTTGTGAGTTGAATTTTTCGTTAATTTTCGTTTGTTTACAAACCATAAGTAGGTCATTATAACAGCCAAAAACAAAAGTACGAGTCCTGAAGTCTGCAATCATTCTTTTAAGAAAACACGGAATAGAATATCACGTCCAAACAATAATAAACACGGGTTTTCCGACAACAATAGTTTCAAGATAGTTTCGAGATATTGATCGATAATGGATTGCCATGGGCTTTTTAATAATTGAATAATCAATAGGTTATAATTTCCCGATGAATCTATTTGTGAGGCGAATTTTTCGTGAATTTTCGTTTGCTTACAGACCTTAAGCAAGTTACCATATACCAATCGAGAAAGAAAGCGAGAGTCCTGAAATTTGCAATTTTTCTTTTTAAAAAACGGAATAGAATGATACTTCCAAATAATGTCATAAATATGGGTTTCCCGTCAACAATGGTTTCGAGACAATAATTGAAAATGTCGCCACAGGCTTTTGAATAATAAGATAGAGTTTCTAAAAGTTTTTAAATTGAAAGGCTTCTTAAATTTGTACGCGCACATTTTCGATGGCCTTAAAGAAACAGATTTGAAAACGCTAAGGTAAATACAAAAATTGAGGTGAATTTAATTGGAAAGGTCTGAGCATTCAGTATATGCGCAATTGGATTGAACCTGTAACACGCTTGGTATACAAAGGAAGCCTAGTTGCTGGGTTGCTCATGGTTTACAGAATCTTGCTTCCGCGTTAGCACATGCAGATGCACATGCAGTGGCAGGGTTCGATAGAAGTACAGCTCGAGCCCAACATTCCGCGCTTGGCCTAGTAACCTAGTTTTCCTGGGATTCGCATGCGTACAAACGCAGTCCTGTTCTTCGTCCTTTATACCGCAATATAATCATCACTAGATGCAGTAATCTCCGCTGGGAGGTATATAGGAGTGACTTAAGTATTGGAAGAATCTAAAGAGGCTAAAACATGACGCAAGACAGGGTATCTAGCGATCAGCCAATTTGAAATTCCCGGTTTTGCCCTGACAACATTTTCCCTTCACCAATTTATAGATGTCTTTCTGTAATTTGACAATTAAAGCCGTCCAGCCGCGCGTAAAAAAGAGGACTAAAATTTGAATGAGTTACCTGAAGCAGGGTGGCCGTTTTAATCGAGGAAAACAATTCCCGGTCATTTCCCGTTTAGCAAAAATTTTCCACGGTCATTGAATTATAAACATTCTAAACCTGATAGCTGAAAATTTGTTCATTTGAAGTAATGCAAATTGAGCTTCAAATTTAAAGAACAAAAAGTGGAACTCTTGAATTACAATCTTTCAAAATGGAAGCTTACAATTTTTTAAATTAAAACGCTTATTAATTTATACGTATAAAATGGAAGCTTTTAACATTTTTCAATTTAATAATTTTAAATTAAATGCTGTTTAACTGTAAAATTTCAAATTTTAATCGATTTTAAATCGAACAGTTTAAAAGATTTCTGGTTAAAAAATATAAATCGATGCTATCATTTTCAATTATGTGAATGTCCAAAATTGTATCATTTTAAGCAACTGTTTTAAATTAGAATAAGTTGAATTATTTTTATTGTAAGCCTTTTTGAATTAATAACAACTTGTCAATTGTTACTTAATCATAGAAATTCAACACTTACTTGCAAATTAAAAATGGAAAAATTAAAATTCTAACGTTCGAAATTTAAATTAAGCCTCTGAAATTTTAACGATTCAAGGCTATTTCAAACAAATTCAATTTCGAATTAAACAGTCATATATTTCTAAATATTAACAAATTCTTCTTTTTTTTAATTAATTTTTTTCAATTTAATGGGTTAAAAATGGAATATTATAGACTGCAACAATATTTGAATAGGATTTGAAATTGAATAAAAGCGTTTAATTATGAATCTATTAATTTGAAGTTATTTTAAAATTGAAAATGGGTTATAAGGTTTCAATCGGACCTTTACATTTCCTTAACTACTATGGCTTTCGAATAGTAACAGTTCAATTTTTAACGTTAAAATCTGTAAATGACAAATTCAGTATTGGTTGTCTTGTAAAATCAATTCTTGTTCAATTTTTTAGTACTCGAACTACAGTTCAAGCAAAAAATTTGCTAATTTTAAACACTTTTAGTTTTTAATTGTTTAACGAAGAGATTATCAGAGTTGAGATTTTTTTTTAAATCTCATAAATTCCTTATATGAGAGCACATTGGATGACTACTAATTTGCCAAAACATTATTTGCCAATGATGGCCCGTTTATGAAAAATCGAGTTAAAAAAATGTTATAAAACTATGTAAATATTAAACTTTCAACGGTTGCAAATTCCATTTTCAATTTTCTTCAGTTTTTAACTGTTGAAAATTCAAGAAAAAAGCGAATTTTGTATTAAAAACAAGTATTAAAAATGTTAGATTTACATAATTTTACATACGAGTTTAATAAATAAACATTTCAATCCATAATTTTTTTTAAAGTCGATTTTTTTCGTAATTGGGTCGCCTATGTCAGATAATTTTTTGGTAAATTAATAGTAATCCAATGGACTTTCAATAAGAAATTTATAAGATTAAAAAGAAATTCCAGCTCTGATAATCTCCTTGTAGGTCTTCAAAACTGCATTTTAAAATTCTTTAAATTAAAAATTTTCGCTTGAAAATGAAGACCCAAAAGTGAACAATTTCAAAGTAAAAGATTTTATAATAATTACGCATTGTAAACTAAATGATTTCATAATCGAAAACGTTAACAATTGAACTTAGAAATAAAAAAAAAGTTGATACCAAACTTATTTAAAATTTAAAAAATACATATGTATATTAAATTAGAAGCATTCAATATTATTTATGATTTTCAAGTTTAATGCTCGAAATATTTATTATTAGCATTGAAAGTATAGTAATTTTCAAAAAAATGTCAGTATTTAATTAGTCAAAAAAGCTAACTTTTGTCATTTGACTAAAAAAGATTAGTGAAAATAATTTCACTAATGTTTCCACAAGTTTTTCTACTATGAACTGATAAAAAATTAACTCAAGTTTCAGGCATTTATCACGGTCAATTAGTTCATTTGGAGGTTAATTATAACTAATTGATCAAGCAAAGAGTCAATCACCAATTTTACTAATCATTCGATGAAAATTAATTGTTGTTGAAATTTATCGGGACTTGTTGACTTAGGGAAAGCTGATTCAGGGACACGTTTTCTGAAACTTGAACAAAGGTTTACTTTAAACTTAAAATAATTACAATTTAATAGTTTTAAAAAGCAATCAAAAGTCAACAAATTCAATATGGATCCTAAAAAATTGCTCAATTTGGCTTATTTGATTCATAAGTTAATAATTTTGAAACATTTTAACATGTTTACTTTGAGGCTTCAAATTAAAGAATGATTTAATTGGTAACATTCAAAATTATGTAAAAGGCTTTTGTTTTTTTATTGTTCATTTTTTCAAGTTTTAATCTCGAATATTATTGTATGTATTTGATTTTGAAAAAGTACTATTTTTTAACAATTTATATTTTAAATAAATAGAGTAGAATGATTCCATCTAAACATTTTAGAATCTTAAAGGATTTAATTCGAAATTAATCAATTTTCAACAGCTGGAGCATTTTTAAACTAACAAAATGTTCAAATTGAAATAATTTAGGAAAAAAAGGTTTTCAAATTATTATTATTTTCGTTTTAATTGCAAATTATTAATGCTAGTCTAAGTCTTACATTAAAAATTTAAAAATGAAGACATTATTTGCACTTCATATGTATATAAATGCAGAAGAAGAAAAAACAAAAAAGTTAACAAAAGCTTCGAAACAGTAGAGTAATTGTTGGTAACCTTTTTTCTTAATTTTGTTGTTGTTATTTTACAACCTATTGGAAATAAGATTAAATATTTTTAACTGATACCCGTGTCTTACGCTTTTCCCAAAGCGTAAAAATTTCAAAGCTTTCAAGCATTTCAATAATTCCGTTATTCATAAATTCCGCGCAAAAAAATTCTTCATTACCAAAAGTCACTAATTCAGTAGCTAGCGCACGCCTCAAAAATCTCAAAGAATCCTCGATAGTATATTCTTCGGTAGTATAATAAATGAAGTCGACACTACTAAGCATAAAGACGACGGATCCAGCAGCACCAAGTCGATAATAGATTCACCCGACATTATCGACGAAAAAGCAGCTCCCGTTAGCGCGGCGATCGATTCTCCAGACGTCGTCGGCGACCCAGACAAAATGGCGTCGCAGTTGGAAGTCAATCCACGTGAAGAAGGAGGCCCTTCAATCGATCAGCTGTTGGCAATAATAAAGGAACAAAAGCAGCTGATCGAGGACCTATCTCGACAATTAAAACCAGCTCAAGCGGTGAAGGATGACACCCCCAGAATCCCGGGTACAGAAGAAGAAAAGGCAGAGGACATGGAGAGTTGGGAGAAAACCTTCAATCGAAAAGGCAGGAGAACCAACCTGTCAAAAAAACAAGCAGTATCGACTCCGATCCAAGAAGACCAGGACGAGAAACCAGATGAAAACAAAGGAGGAAAACCCAGATCAAGGTATTTGGGAAACTACAAAGCGACAGACAAGCCTCCTCCGATCTACGCATCCACAACTCAGGTAAAAGTAATGCGTAACTGGCTAAATGCCATAGTTCCTAATGATAGCTATGAGATAAAAAACCTATTAAATGATAAGATAGCAATCTATGTAGAGTCTAGAGAAACATTCAAAAAAGTTCTTGAAATGTTAAAGACAAATGATATAAATAACGTAACTAGGGCACCAAAAGAAGACAGAGTGCAATCATTATTACTTAAGGGAGTAAGCGGGGACTTTGATGAGCTAGACTTAAAAAATGAACTAGATGAAATGAATTTAAAAAATGTTGAAATCCTAAGTCTAAAGAAAATTAATACAAAGGAATTTTTTAAGGCAAAACAGGGGGGTCCAGCATTTTTAATAAAATTCTCAGGGAATAGCAAGCTAGGGAATATTTTCAAAATCAAAAGACTCGCGAATCAAGTTGTCAGATGGGAGAAAATTATCAAAACTAATCCCATTCAATGTAAAAACTGCCAGGAATACGGACATATTGCTAAATACTGCAATAACGACTATAGATGCGTCAAATGCCCTAACAATCATAAGCCAGGCGAATGTGAAATTTTGACAAATGTAAAGATAGATATTAAGGATATTTACTGTGCAAATTGCAAACAAAACGGGCACCCTGCGTCTTACAAAAGATGTCCGGCTCTCCTTGCAATAAAAAAGAAAATTAGTGAGAAACGCGACTCGATTAGGGAAAATAGGTTAGCTAAAGTAGGCAGTCAAGTTAGAAATAGTCTAGTGACCGAAAATAGACAATTTGCCAGTGTTTTAAAGGGGATGAACAACCAAACAGAAATAACGCAAAATATTGAATCCACGCCTATCAATGTAACCCTGAACTCTATGTTCGACGCTTTTAGAAACGAAGTTAGAGCTATGTTAGCAAAACAAACAGAAGACCTGCAAGTAGCCATAGCGATACAAGCTGCAAAATTATCGCTAGTATATAAACAATTAGGTCTAGAAGATGTCTGAAACGATAGGCTACGATTATAATCCTAATGTTAGGGGCGACGCAGCCAGAAGGAGGATTTTAAATTTAAAAATAATATCAGTAAACGCGAATTCTTTGGTTAAAATCCAGCGAAGACAAGATCTGTTAATGCTTATTAAAAACAAAAGGCCAGATGTTGTTTTAGTAGGGGAAACGAAGCTTAATATGAAACACAAATTTTACATAGAAAATTATAAAATAATAAGAAATGACAGGTTAGATAATAAAGGTGGGGGAGGCACAGCAATAATAATAAAAGATAGTATAAAATTTCAAAAAGTAGAGATTCGCGATAATGTTAACTTTATTATCTTAGAAACAACCGTAATAAAAATTTCTCTCAAAAATAATAAAAACCTTTTCATAATAAGTGGATATGCAGCGGGCAACACAAGAGGGGATTTCACAAAAGATATAAATGCCCTTTTCAATGCTCTTCAATTATACAAAACAGAAAATAAATATATTTTAATGGCAGATTTAAACGCAAAGCACCCGGACTGGTTGGATTCAAACACAAATCCAAGAGGTACATATCTGAAAAAATGGATTGAAAAAAATGATTTTCTTTTTCGAGCAAAATTAATAGGGCCAGCTGAACCTTCCTTTCCTAGGGGCAACTCATACCTCGATCTATGTATACTAGATCAAGGACTACAAACTAAAAATCTAAAAAATAATAGAATGATCACACATACTTATGATAGCGACCATAGAGCTGTAGAAATTAATTTGGATTTGTCCGAAAAAGACGAATACGAATTGTTTGAATACGAAAAACCCGGTCTATATAACTTTAATAAAGCAGATTGGTCTAACTACGAAGAAAGTCTCAAAGGAAACGGAATAGAAATCCCGGATAACAAAAACTTATCTAACGAAGAAATTGAAAACTATTTAAGCGAATTAGATAAAACAATAAGATTAGCAATCTCGAACTCAGTTCCTACAATTAAAAGCTTCGACTCCAACAATAAGTATATAACGCCTAAAATAAAAAAATTGTATAAAAGAAAAAGCTTTCTACTTTCAACCGTTTATAGACTTCAAAAGAAAAAAGATAGAGATAAAGATGAATTAGGAATGTTTAAGTATCTTTTGCATGAAGTAAAATTACAGATAAACGTTGAAACCCAAAAGTCTTACAATAAATTTTGGTCCAACAAAATAAAAAACATTAAAATTAACGACCACATGTTTCCCGAAATAAACAGAGTTTTTCGAAAAAAGACTACCGCGGAAATTAGCAATTTATTAATAAATAACGATAACATGCACTTTTTGCAGCAAGCCGAAATTGATATTGGGGAGTTGCAAAAAGACATAAATGATAACTATATTATCTCCCAACAGGAACAAAAACTCGATGTGATGGGTGCATACTTCGCTTCAGTAAATAAACAAAACATGAACTTAGGGAAACCGAGATTAAACGAATTAATTACAAATAAAACAAATCAATTTAAAATAGATCTAACTAATCACAAGTCAAATCATAAAACAATAATACAATTTTGCAACGCTAATAAAGCATCAAACCCACAGTGGGAAAAAGATGACAATTTCTTTTGCACGCCTTCCAGGCTATACAAAATTATAAAAAATTTAAATAACAAAAGATCTTCTGGTACAGACAAAATTCCGAACATAGCGCTTAAACACCTTCCACCAAAATTAATCTGGGATTACAACATTTTATTTAATAACATTATAAATAACTACTACTTCCCAAGTGCTTGGAAAGTGGCAAAATTAGTGCCAATTAGAAAAAAAGATAAAAATGAGAATCTGCCTTCAAGTTATAGACCAATCAGCCTTCTACCCAACATCAGTAAAGTATTTGAAGTTTTAATTAATGAGCAACTAACAGAATATTGTAACAAAAATGACGTAATCCCTGAAAGTCAATTCGGGTTTAAATTCAAACACTCTACTGTACACGCAGTTGGAAAGTTATCCTCTGATTTACACAGAGCCTTAAACGATAAAAAATTCGTAGGAGCAGTACTCATAGATATAGAAAAGGCATTCGACACAGTTTGGAGAGAGGGACTCCTATTTAAATTATTACAAAAAAAATTCCCTGAACATTTGATAAGACTAATCTGGATTACTATCAATGAAAAAAAATTTGTGGTGTACGAAGGGCAATGTAAGTCGAGGTTAACTTTCGATCTGGAGGACGGATTACAACAGGGCGCTGTTAACTCTCCTATATATTACAATATTTTTATGGCAGCCATGCTGACGCTCTTCAAAATAAATGAAACTCCATTAATACGAGGAATAGCATTCGCGGACGATTTTATACTGTACGTCACACACAGAGACCTAGATCGCGTAAAAGAAACTTTACAGGACATTTTTAGGAAAATTCTAGATTTTTATCACACATGGAAATTAAAAGTTAACATTGACAAATGCGAAACAATATTATTTAGACCGAACGTGAATAAAGTTCATAAAAAATTTTGCATAGCTTGGAGGAACTTTCAGATAACTCCTGCGGATAACGCGGAACCCATAGTACATAAATTAATAGTAAAATACTTGGGAGTTTATCTGGATGACAAGCTACGGTTCATTATACACGTACTCAATCAGCTTAAAAAAGCAAAAGCAGCCTACTTTAATGCGCAAAGTCTTTTCCACTCAAAACATTTAAATTCGAAAGTAAAAATCATATGCTATATGCTATTAATAAGACCAATTTTAACATATTGCTGCCCGGTGTGGTTCAATATTGGTCCATCGGTGATGGAGAAACTTAGAGCTCTAGAAAGAAATTGCTTACGTGCTTGCACAAAATTATATAGAACTCCGGAATCGGAGTACACGAAATGTTATTCTAATAAAGTTTTGTACGATAAAGCGGACATAACAAGAATCGACAGCTTCATATTAAGATTGACAAGAAATCATGTAGCTAGATCGGTAAAAATAAACACGAATAGTCTCATATTCAGTCAATATTATCCTAATAATGTATATTTTGAAAAAATAAGAAAAACAGGTAAAGTAGGACACGAAGCGTTTCCCTACCTGGATAACATTGGCCTAATTCAGGATAAAAATAATATACCCATAATATACCATATCAAAAGACACTCATTTAATAAGTCAATAAGTTACGATCCATTTATCGATGCTAAAAATTCACAAGCTGATTTAAGATTTTCAATGAGCCTCCCAGATAGGGACATTAAAAATAATTATCGAAAAAACATTAAAAAATACTGGTGGTTAGAAAAAAGCTATGCATCTGACCATCTACAAGATATCCTTCTGGCAGCGTCGCCCCAAAGTACTTAAAAATGATAAATACCATCTAACTTTATTTTTATATCATCACATTAGTATAGTATAGATAAATAAAATATTCTTCACCGAGCTTAATATAAACGACATTGTTTTATATCCAAGTGTCTCGATAGAGACAAACAGACTAAGAATTAAGCGTATGAATTGCGCACTCTTTACTACAGCCTTATAATAACGAAGATTTGTAGTTTTACTAGCCGTAATCGCGTGCAGGTTTCTATGACAAACTATAATCATAAACAGATCTAATTCTACCTAAAAATTAGAAATCACTTTCACAGATTGTCAATTAATATACACCCAAAATACGTTATGTCTACGAGAGCCTGTTTAAGGACATATAGACCTAAGCCGAGATTAAGAGAGAGCGGTTTCGCATATGTTTACCCGTATGTTTTTGTACATTTATACCTGTATATAGCGTTGAATAAACATTTGTTTCAAAAAAAAAAAAAAAA
>CAKNWT010328764.1:0-29834 GCA_932066315.1 Andricus coriarius | reverse complement strand
CCCTAACTGCACGCATTGTCCTCATCAGCGGAACGGGTGTCACGCATCAAGCTCGTCGGCTTTCGGTAGCTTAGGGCTCGGGTGATTTCCTTCCTCACAAGTATACTTGCATGTCCTTAGTCATTAAGTTGTGCTTCTTCTTTCGTTTTGCGTAGAATGGTTTCGACATAAGTAGATACCCTGTTCCACCATTCCTCGCTTTGAAGCATCGCGCCGACAATATTGTCCTGTGTTATGTCCCCAACCTCGCTTTCTAGCCTATGCTTGAGTTCGGACCAGCGTTCACACTCGAAGAAAGTGAGGTTCGCGTGGTCGGTTTCCGCCTCGCAATACCCACATTTCGGACTGCTGACTCTGTTGTAGAGGTAGTTACGGAAGTAACCATGTCCTGAGAAAAATTGCGTCAAGTGGTAATTTGTCTGTCCCTACTCTGGCTTCGTCTTTTGCTGTCGCTTTGGTCACGTCGGGTCTCCCGTGAAAGACGTCCTTCTTCTCCTGGGCCAGAAGATCGATTGGTATCGTCCCCTCAATTAAAAGAATCGCTGGTTCGGTTACCGTATGATAAGAGCACGCGATTCTGCACGCGCCTCTTTGCTGAACCGCTGCCAAGCGTCTCCGGTAGGTCTTTTTTTTAATGCGTCCACTCATATTTCGGCCCCGTAAAGCATTTTGGACTGGGCCACTGACATTAGCAGTCGGCGCTTACTGGATCTCGGGCCACTCACGTTGACTATGAGTCTACTGAGTGCCGCCATGACGCCTGCTGCCTTATGTTCTGCCTCTTTTATTTGCTCATGGAAGGAAAGCCTGTTATCCATCCAGATGCCCAGATGTTTCATGGCTGCCTTCGTTGTGACCACTGTCGATCCTACTTCCATCGGTATTTGCATGGGAATGTATTTTTTCGTGACTATGACCAGATCGGTTTTCTCCGTGGCCAGGTCTAGCCCATGACCATCCATCTACCGACGCGTCCCATGACCTGATTAAACTCCCACTTCAATTCCTCCGTTGTTCTTGCAGAGATTATAGCAAGTATATCGTTCGCATACCCTGACAGGTATTCATCATCCGGCATCTCTATTCTGAAGATGTCATCATAAGAGATGTTCTACGAATGGGGGCCGAGAATTGAGCCCTGTGTAGGTCCGTATGTGATTTTCTTCTTTCTCGGACCCTCTATGGTGTCATATTTTAAGATTTCGAACGCATTTCTCACATCCAGTGTTGCGAGCAGCACGATTTTTCTGGTGTAGCAACTTTCTTCTTCCACTTTAACAATAGTGTCTACCACTTCCTGGACAGCGTGTATTGTAGAGCGTCCCTTCCTGAAACCATGCTGTTTTTCGGAGAGATCTCCCGCAGATTGAACGGCCGCCAGCAGGCGAGGCTTGAACATTTTCTTCATTAGCTTCCCAGTCGTATTCAACATACACAGTGATCTGTACGCCAATGGAGAATTCATATCTCCTTTCCCTTTGCCGATGAGAACCAAGCGCTGAACTTTCCACTGTTTGTGCTGGCGCTTTTTTCTTCTGAAGAGAGGTCACGGCTATCACTAGTTCCTCCTCAGTAAAGAGATGATGACGATGACGACATCATGGCTGATGGATGATGATGATGAAAATCATTAAAGTAAATGAAGACGTAATCTATGTTCCATGGAATAACGTAAAATAGAGCAACTAAATTTATTTTAGCGTGAGATTGATGAATATCATTTTTTGCGCCTTTCTGCCTTGTTATATATAGTGTACTTCTTAAAGTTGCTATTCTTTGTCACCTTCACAATCATTCCACTGGAATAAGGACCAAGCTACAATCATTACTGTCGTCATTTATTATAAAGATGGCGGAGAGCTGAAACAAACAAGTATCGCTATAATATCCTATAACTTAGCTCACAACACGATGGCTGTTAATGAGTATCAGAAGATTATAGTAGATTTTCTGAAAAATAATTTCAAGCCAAGAAACCTGCTGTTCCACTCATGGTGCAAGATAATATTTTAACAATGAAAGTGACTTTGCTAATCTCCGAAACTCAAGATTTCATTATGCTAGCTGAATGGCAATTCCATGTACATCTATGGCAAAAGTGCGTGTGATGGCGTAGGGACGAATATAAATAAACTTGCAGCTTGTTTTAGCTTGCAATGTTTCCCCGAACATTAGTTACTCACTCCAAAAGCTCCAAAACGTAAACTGTCATTAAATTTTAATAAGCTACATAAAATCATGATTTTTGACTATTTAAGATTGCTTTTTGTACATATTTTAATTTAATATAATTAAGAAATATTTTTAAATCATTGTACTTTTAATGTGCAATCAGTAGATAGTAATTTATGAGAAAAATACTTGCTATTTTGATAAATATTTACCGTGGGGAAAGATGTAGGGGGAGGAGGCGGGATTTTTTTTTACTTTAGGGTGGATACTCTACGTGTTTTGGTTATTTCTAATCATGATTCTGAAGAATTTATTTAAATTTAATGACAATTTACGATGTATATATATTTTTAAAGTGCTGTATATTTTTGAACCCTTGAGACTTAGAGAGTGGGGATCCGTAATGACGCCAGTATTTTTTGTGTCACAGCGCGAGGTAAGAGAACAGTCTGTATAACATATCCCAGGAGCCCAGCCTAAGACCTAAGCGAATCACAAGACTTCCTAAACAAAAAAACTCCTGGCTCCTGAAATTTTAACCTCGTTTCGACTACCTTACAGATCGCCAACTACTCACGAGTTTGATTGTCAAGATACTTATTTAAAGCACATCCTCGTCTCCATAGAATAACCTAAGAATAAGGCATTTGCTAAAGAGACTGACGTTTCCTTCTACCGCTATAAAAATTTATCAGATAGGAACCGCAGTCAACTAAAATCGTGCACACGGCGTCCATAAAGCACTCATATACAATTGCCAGGTTCTCGCCTGACACCAAAGCCTTCACTTATCGCGGAATTTGCTCTTCGGTACCCCTGCGGAAGAGAAACCAGCCCAGGGACTTCACGTTAAAACGCATGGACGAAAAGCTCGACATAAATGAATTTGTGTTAATCTTACAATGCACCAGGTGGTGGGCATTGTTGAATGGAACCTCTGCCACTCTAATCGAAACCACATGGGCAACACCAAATCGAGATTCAATCGTGTTTATTCCGTATTCAGCTAGAAAGGAGGGGCCGAAGCATTCAGTGGAATCACATCCCTTTTAGAGACACCCGTTGATAATTCCGTGCCGCTCGCATCCTCAGAAGCTGCACCCGAAATCGAGAAGTAAGCATTAAAATCACCGTAAAGAAGGATGGCATCACATCCATCTGCACAATTGATAATCTGGGACCAGGCATCATACTTGATAACGGAGCTCGGCTTGGAGGGCAATGCACTGAAATGATCGCGATCGAAACCAATAACTAATAAAAATATGGCCAAACCACACCCTCTACCCATAATCCTATAAAGCCTATAAATGTTATACTCAGGGAACTTTCAAACGTGATCCGAGATAAGCCACAGTTCAGTAAAACGAAGTGTGTCCAACTCTAAGTCAGAAAACATCATTTCAATTTTCTGGCGTTTATGTAAAACACTATGAGGTAAGCTTAACAATATTAAATTAAATCAGGACCGAGCTAGCAACACATTAAAATATGTGACATTTATCAAAGTGGTCCTTCGAACCCTGTGCGGAATCATAAGGCCCAGAGGAATCCTACCGTTCAAAATAGATTCGTCCTACACAGGTCATATATTTTTTAAAACCACTCATTCCTTATTTTAATAAAAGAATAAAAATCCCAATTTTTGAACCTCAAAGCTCATTATGAATAAACCAAGTTATCTCTTGAGATAAAAAAGTGTGCATTTTAAAAAAACTCAAATTTGTTTTTGAAATCCATTTTTTGAGGTAAAATATTTTTTTTAAATACTTGCAAATGATCAGTATTTCATTGAAACTGTACTAGAGTGACCTATAGTGACTAGAGTGACAATTAATTAGGTAAAAATGCTCCAGGAAATTTAAACGCTGCGTAGGGGCCGAATTTACACGGACGACAGCAGAAAGCACTCCGGGTGAGGTCAAAGCATTTACGTACTCCGAAAGCCAGTGATTGCCAGCCGTCGCAGCTGCAAATCATTAGTTCTCAGTCTAAATAAAAGAAGCAAATCACATTCAAATTTTCCAAACTGGTGTTCCCCAGGAGAAGTTCCACGGAAGAAAACGATCCAATAAGCACAATATGACGAAAATTCCAAAAAGAAACATTAAAATTAAATATAATACTTGTTAAAAAACACAAGACAAAAAAAATATCCTGTTGAGTTCTTAAATAAATATATAAACAAAAAACTAGCCCTTATTATAATAGAAGCCAGTCATAATCATTCCAACCAAAATTCCAACAATGGGACTAGATTAGACTAAAATATGATGATTTTGTTACCTCACATCTGAGAAATTAATAAACTTTATAAACCTATCAAAGATGGAACTGACATAAACCGGAGTACACAGGATTCCACCTCCTGACATAATAAAGCACATTACGTCACGAAGTTGGTCTCTTTTTCGGCATCAAAAACGTCAAAAATCTCTCAATAGAACCTATCAAACGAAAGAGATTATTCCTTTAAATTTTTCACATTACAAACAATAATAAATCAATTACCCTGGTACCAGTATAGAGAAAGTGGCATGTGCACTAACAAAATTCAATCTCATTACATTTTTTCATCATCATTACATACGCACAACAGATATCGTCTACATGGACATGGTTCTCAGGGTCTCCCTGATAGGGACCGCCATCCATGAGAATGAAACTGACTCCCAATAGATCTGTGGTAAATTATACATATGGCCGCGATTCAATACCGTGAGACTACTGGCCAACAGATACAATGGAATCACAATGACGGGCCGCCGAAGCCCCAGTGCCCCTCACCTACGAATGTAACGGTCACAATTACAAACATTTAAACCGAATACTCTAGGCACAGTCGCCACTGCTCCCTTATAAGGTTCCCAAAATCAAGGACAACGATGTCAGGCCTTAAAAAAGCAATGGAGACTATTTTCGAGAACATGTAGTTCCAGTAAATTTGGTATTTCCCTTTTTCGAAAATTGACTCTTTCTTCCTCGAAACTTTCGGCAGGTAAATCTCGCAGACAAATATCGTAGGGCTTTAACATTCAAAACTGTTTTTAAAATTTAAATGTTAAATGATTTGATAATAGTTCTTGGAAAAATGGTAATATACAGATTTATTAAATTTTATTAGAATATATTAGGACAGCGACCGTTCTTCAAAGTTGATAGGTTATACTTCATCAGGCTTAACTCTTTGCCAAAAATGTAAAAGTGCAGCAACAAATGTGTAGATGATTTCAGTAAGAAATGCAGAATTTATTCATTACAATAAACCATATAAACTTCAAAAATATTTGAATATTTCGGAGATCTCGATCATTTAACAAGTTGGCAAAAAACCTATTTTTTATGGACATTTTCCTACATAGTAATTAAAAACAATTTAAATAAGGTCATTCAACGCAGATTTGTATTGGTTCTGAGATGATATAATTTGAAAAAATTAAGGAATTGTATTAAAAATATGAAACCATTTTTAAATTAAAAAAAAATCAACGCATCCAAAATTTCGATTGGGAGTATATACAGGCTGTCCATGTGCCATCGAAAAGAGTGTGTGCATAAACAAGTTCAGTTCGTATAATTTCTCCTTCGTTCGCTTTTCCAGTTGAGACAACATTTCTCTCAACTCTCTATATCTGAGGGATTTTTTTTATTTCGGCGGAATTCTTTTGAATTCAATGGATGTCTCTTGAATTTTGTATCATTATTCTGAATTCAGTAGAATTTCCTTCAATTAATCATAATTCTCTGGAATTCTGTAAAAATATCTCTTAAAATGTGTAAAATTCTCTTAAACTTTGCTTAATTCTCCTTAATTCAGTAGGATTCTCCTAGATATGGCAGAATTCTTTTGAATTTAGTCAAATTATCGTATTTTCTTTTGAATTCAGCAGGATATTCTTGAAATTAGCAAAATTCTTTCGAATTCAAGAGAATTCTCTAGAGTTAGGCAGAATGCCCTCGAATTCCTACTACAATTAATCATAATTCTCTGCAATTTTTTATAAATATCTCGTAAATACAGTATAATTCTCTTTATTTATACATTGTCTTAAAATCTGTATAATTATCTTGAAGCCTGCAGAATTCTCTTACGTTTGGCAGAATTCTCTTGAGTCGAACAGAATTATCTTGAATTTAGTAGAATTCTCTTTATTTCGGCAGAATTTTCGTGCAGCCTGTAGAATTCTCTTGAATTGAGTAGAACTCTCTTGATTTCCGTAAAATTATCTTTAATTCTGTAAAAGACTCTTGAATTCTGTAAAATTCTTTTGAACACTTTTCAACTTATTACAAATTATTTAACACTTCTAAGTTCATTAGAATAAGCTCTCATTTATTTTGAATTCATTAGTCTTTACAATTTTTATTGTTGTAAACGTTACAAGAAATTTGGATAAAATTGCATTGAAAAAATGTGACACGCCAGAGTAATAGTTAATTGCTTGATAATTTCAGTGCACGCGTTCAACAAAGAGTACCAAGTTACTTGTTCCGAGTGCATTTTAAAGTGCAAATATACGCCCGCGAAAATCCCTCTGAGGTCGAATATGCAGAGATGATTTTATTGCCTTGTAATGAGGTTTCTTTACTCAGTGAACATAATGAAAGACGTCGTCAAACTCACTCGACCACGGTGATCTGCCTGGATAAAGATCATGCTAAAAAAGAACTTCCTAGTAATTTTCCATACATATGTGCACAAATGAAGCGAACACACCCCTGATGAAAGTGTTTTGACGATGCCCTTGGCAATAGAATTTATTTTACTTAAATTACTTTTTAATGATTAAAAAACTTAATAAATAGTGTCGTCAAGCTTAGGCGACCATTTTTCTTTTTCAAATGAAAGTGTTATAAAAAATATATCTTGTCTAGGGTGATTATTTTTAATTTGAATTTTTTTGGCTCTTATACTTGCAGGCAACTGAGATGGGGTTTGATAAATGTGCTAGGGGTAACTTTTTGGGGTTGCTCAAAGTTACAGTGAGGATGAGGATATAAACCAAGGTCTTGGCAAGGTGCCTGGAATGCCTATTTTTCATTTCAAATTTTCTTTCCGTTTTAGTTGAAGGCAGCTCAGAATAGCTTTGTTAAATGTACTAGGGTTGGGTTTATGGGGTTGTTGAATATTATTGTAGGTATAGCGATATAAAATAGAAAATTTTGAATATTATTATAGGGATCGGAATATCTAATTACGTGTTGGGAAAGAGTGTGCGCTCTAACTTTTACCATCTATTAATAAGTATTTAAAATTTAAAATTTGTTACCATTTTAAATTGGAGGAAGCTCAGACAAGGTTCGATAAAAGTACTAGGGGTGGTTTTTGATGCTTTATAATATTATTAAAGGAATTACGATATCTGCTAGAGCCTTGGGAAGGTGTCTGGGGTAACAACTTTTAATTTGAAATTTTTTTGCTGCTTTAGTTAAATGCAACTGAGACGACATTCGTTAAATGTCCAAGGGATGGTTTTTGGGCTGTCTGATATTATTGTATGGATGGAGATATCAACTAGGGTCTTAGGAAAGGATATCCGGTGACTATTTTTAATTTGAAATTTTTTTGGCTGCTTCAGTTGAAGGCAACGGAGACGGCGTTTTTTAAATGTACTAGGGGTGGTTTTTTGGGCTGTCTGATATTATTGTAGGTGTGACGACATCTGTTATAGTCTTGGAAAGGTGCCTGGGTTGACTATTTATAAGTTGAATATTTTTTGCCTGCTTTAGTTAAAGGCAGCTGAGACTGGTTTCGATAAATGTACTAGTGGTGGGTTTTTGAGGCTGTATTGTATGCTTTTGTTGAAGGCAGTTGAGACTGGATACGTTAAATGTACTAGAGGTGATTTTTTGGGGGTGTGTAATATTATTGTATGGATGGGGATATCTACGAGAGTCTTGGGAGATTGCGGGATGTAACTACGTTTAATTTTTAATTATTTTGGCGAACCTCATCTTAATTGACTTCGAGTAAACCAGCCAAAAATGTTTCAATTCAAAACTACTCAATTCAGACACCTTTCCAAGACTCTAGCAGATATCGCCATTCCAATAATAATATTATACAGCCTCAAAAAACTACCCCTTGTACATTTAACGAACCCAGTCTCAGTTGCACTTAATTGAAGCAGACAAAAAATTTCAATTTGAATATAGTCACCCCAAACACTTTTCCAAAACTCTATCGGATGTCCTTATTCCCACAATAATATTACATAGCCTTACAATGCTACCCCTAGTACATATAGCGAAAACAGTATCAGTTGCGCTCGACTGAAGCAGCCAAACAAATTTTTAATTTTAAATAATCACCCCACACACTTTCGCAAGACTTTATTATATAATCCGGCCCCTAAAATAATATTCAACAACCCTAATAAAACCAACCCTTGTTTATTAAAAAAACCGTCTCAGTTACCTTGAAATAAAGCAGGTAAAACATTTTAAATTAAAAATAGTCACCCGAGACACATTTCCAAGACTCTATTTCATATCGCTGTATTTATAATAATATTATACAGCCTCAAAAACCCACCACTAGTACATTTAACACAATCCGTCTCAGCTGCCTTCAACTAAAGCAGCAAAAATTATTAAAAATTAAAGGTATTCACATCCGGCACTATCACAAGAATATAATATTACACAGCATCATAAAACCACCCCTAGTACATTCATCGAATCCTGTCTGAGCTTCCTTCAACTTAAACTGCTAAACGATTTTTAATTTTAAATAATCACCCCACAGACTTTTCCAACACCTAATTAGATATTTTGATCCCTACAATAATATTCAAAAGCCGTGAAAAAACACACCTAGTACATTTAACGAATACCGTTTCAGCTGCTTTCAACTAAAGCAGCCAAAAATTTCAAAGTAAAAATAGTCACTGTAGACACCTACCCAAGACTACATTTTATATCGCTATACCTACAATAATATTCAAGAATCCCATAAAACCAACCCAAGTACATTTAACAAACCCCTTCTGAGCTGCCTTTAACTAAAACGGGAAAAAAATTTGAAATGAAAAATAGTCATTCCAGGTACCTTGCCAAGACTTTGGTTTATATCATCATCCTCACTGTAACTTTGAGCAACCCCAAAAAGTTAGTTGCCTGCAAGTATAAGAGCCAAAAATTTTTAATTAAAAATAATCACCTTAGACATCTACTTAAGTCTTCTGAAGGTGTTGTGGTGATTATTTTTAATTTGCGCAGACCACGCGACAATGGGTCGGCGAAAAATGCCGATAATCCTAGAGTTCGGGGTGCTGAAAATAATTTATATGGAAACACGAAGACGAACCGGCAAAACGCACACATTGAGTGGTCGAATCAACTCGAGGATGACTTGCTAGACTGCTACAATGCCAACATTATCCCTGTCCACCAAGGCTTTATCACGCGTATACATACTCTGTGGTGCCAAAACACCCAGAGCTTCAGCACGTTTCGATTCAATCGTTGCGAAATCAACGTGCCTACCACTGGAAAAATAGATATGTACGCGGAGCGCTTCCCCAGTCGCTGCTTTATCAAGCTGCAGCCGAAGATGAGGAAGCGACATTAAGACCAACCGCGGAAAGCAGGCACCTTCTAAGAGATGGTCACGATTTCCGGACAAGAAGGAACATTAACATGCAATTTTCTACCAGGCCCAAGATCTGGCTGAAATGTATGCCTCCCTTCGTGGAGAAATCTCGCAAGAGTCCGACCTCTAGACCATCAATTTCTCAGTTTATGCTGCTGCGAGAGCTTTGGCTGATTCAAATCGAAGGCTCATACCGACGATGGATCAAAAGACCAAAAGACGCTTGCATCAACTGAACAAGAAGATTGGATGGGCAAGGCAAAATGCGTCCCGTGTTCACTGCGTGATTGACTACATAATATCTGGTAGAGCTTTTACGGAAAGGGTTCGAAAGTTCGCCCAAGAACTGAGGTTCTTGAATCACACACTAAACAAGCTAAAGCTGCTGACAATCAAGCAGCATATTGTTGACAAAATACGGCTGTTATCTGACGCAAGGAGGAGAATACAGAAGAGGGAGAGATGGATCAGGGAGAATCAAAAGTTTCTGGCTGACCCATCTGGCCTGTTTAGTGATCACCCTGTTTCTGTCAAAAATCCACCCAAGCCCAGCGAGGTAGAGACTTCTTGGAGAGAGGTATACAAGATCCCGAAAACACTCAAGTTGAAAGACGATACTGAAAATATCGTCAGCTTTAAGGAATTTTGCGACAACCTCATAAAATCTGAGGAGGAATGTCCATCAGTCACTGCCAAAGAGATGAACAAAGCACTTAGAGGCACGAAGAACTTTTCCGGTGCTGGACCAGATTGTATCAAGAACTTCTGGTGGAAGAAGTTTACTTCTACACACCAACCTTTGGCCCGCATATTCACCTCATATTTAATGTCAGAGACGCCCATTCCGCATTGGCTGGTGTTAGGACGCACTATACTCCTACCGAAAAAAGGCAACTTTCTAACCCAGAGAATTACAGGCCAATAACTTGTTTGAACACACTGTATGAGACCTTTACAGCTGTCCTAAACAACAGGATTGTTGGGCGAATTGAGCCTGTAAAGACGCTGCAGCCCATCAACGCGTTCTGTCAATGGCCTGGATTGACTACCGGAGAGTTTTCGATTCTACCACTCCTAGACTTATCATCTGTCTGTTGGAAAGCTTGAAGGTGCATCCACACATTGTGCGATGCATAGAGATATTGATGCCTCTTTGGAAAACTAGATTTACTATCTCATGTGGGAATTATTATGTGACAAGAAACAACGTCACCTTCCAGAGGGACGTCTTTCAGGGCGATACTATGAGCCTTTTGCATTTTTACATCACACTTCTGCCTCCATCACTCGCACTACGAAATTCTTCTGGATACCTCTGTGGCGACACTAATCAGCACGAGCATAAGGTTACTCATGCATTTTATATGGATGACCTGAAGCTCTATGCCTCTGGTAAAGTCCTACTTCAAACTGCCATAAATATCGTCAAGAAGTACACAGGAGAGATTGGGATGGACTTTGGATTGGATAAATGTTCCAAAATTCATCTGAAGAACGGAAAGATTGTTGGCGTTCCCGAGGACCCTGAGCTTGTGGATATAAGTATTATTAGACACTTTAACACTGGAGAGACCTATACATACCTGGGTGTGCCTCAAAGCCGCATTCAGGACGTAATATCAATAAAGGAGTCGCTCCGGAGCAAATAAAAGCATCTTCTTCGACAGATTTGGTCTTCCAATCTGTCGGCGTTGAACAAAGTATCTGCGACTAACATGCTTGCCGTCCCGGTACTACTCTACTCGTTTGGGATGGTTCAATGGACGAAGAACGAACTTAAGGCCCTTGATGTTACCACAAGTTAGATCATGCATATGCATAAAAGCTTGCATCTCAATTCGTCAGTTCCGCGATTATACATTTCACGCCGTCAGGGCGGACGCGGGCTTCTGAATCTCCAGTGTCTTCATAACCGAATTTTTCTAAGTACAGCTTATATGGTAGCAATGGCAGAGATCCTTTACAAAGCCGCGTAGCAAGCGGCCGAGACCCTTGGCCTGAATTTTAACTTCAGAAGTGAGGAAAGTGCAGTACTCCATCTAGATGCTTCACTTCTGAAAGCCGAAGTGAAGAAAGCAGAAGTTCAAAAACTCCATCAAGAACTACTCGACAAGAAAATGCACGGAAATTTTCACAAGAATGTAGAAAAACAGTCCTTGTCTAAGAAGCAAACTGTTGCTTTCCTCAGACCATCAGAGCTTAATTCAGGTACATAGGGTGTTATTTTCGCATGCCAGGACGGTGTCATGCACACGCTGTGTACCTGGAGCACATACTATCGGGGTGGCCCACCCACGCAGGAACGACGCACATCTACAGACATAATGCGGCCCTAAGAGTACTTTATTACCATCTTTGTCTTTCCTACGGTGTTGGCCGCGACCCTGCCCTGCCGAACGCTCCGAGGGAGATAGAGTCAATTGTCCAAAACGAGAAGTGCCAAATTTTCTGGAACTACGATTTTCGAACAGCAGTCTCCGTTGCACAATCGAGGCCTGACATTGTTCTCCAAGACTTCGAGAAACTAACTATATTCGTGATCGAATTCTCGGCCCCGTTTGAATACAACATCACTGCCAAGGAGAAAGAAAAGGAGGGGAGGTATCAAGGCCTTAAAAGGGAGCTGCGAAGACTGTACCCAAAATATTCGGTACAAGTAATTGTTTTTGTGATAGGTGCTCTCGGAGATGCGAAACTATCACTGGTTCGTAACCTTAAAGCCATACCCGCGTGGCAGAAATATGTCAAGGCACTTGCGAAATGGATGCAGAAAGCTGTTATTCTTGAGTCGCTTCGTGTCCTCAAAACACACGAGGGTTTCGTCGGCCTGTCGTTGTGATTTCATCGTGTCCTGTGATCACCCATCTCACGGTTGTGAGACCTGGCCTTGAGTGGCAGGGTCGCACTGAGAGCAACTGCCATCTAAAAATGACGCCGGCTCCCAGTAGAAACGCAGTAAATCACACTTATAGCCACGTCTCCCAGCCGTGATATAGGTGGTCACAGGACACGATGAAATCACAACGACAGGCCGGCGAATCCCTCGTGTGCCTTGAGGACACGAAGCGACCCGACGATGACAGATTTCTGCATCCATCTCGCAAGTGCCTTGGCATATTTTTCGCACGGGGGTATGGCTTTAAGGTTACGAACCAGTGAGTTTCGCACCTCCAAAAGCACCTATCACTAGAACAATTACTTTTACCGAATATTTTGGGTACAGTTGTTGCAGCTCCCTTTCAGGGTCTTGACACCTTTCCTCCTTTTCTTTCTCCTTGGCGGTCAAGGTTGTATTCCGACGTAGCCGAGAATTCGATCACGAATATAGTTCGTTTCTCGACGTGTTGTAGAACAATGTCAGGCCTCGAGTGTGCAACGGAGACTGCTGTCCGAAAATCGTAGTTCCAGTAAATTTGGCACTTCTCGTTCTGGACAATTCACTCTATCTCCCTTGGATAGTTCGGCAGGGCAGGGTCACGGTCAGCACCGTAAGAGCGACAAAGGTGGTAATAGAGCACTCTTAGGGCCGCATTATGTCTATAGATACACGTCGTTCCTGCGTGGGTGGGACACCCCGATAGTTTGTGTTCTAGGTACTCAAGCGTGTGCATGACGCGTTCTGCACCTATCGCTTGGAACTTCTTGTCTGCTATATATATATATATTTCAACCTCTGCTTTCTTTCCTGGAGCTTTAAAAGTGAGGCGTCTAGACGGAGCAATGATCCTACTTCTGATGTCAAAATTAAGGCCAAGGGTGTTGGCCGCCTGCTCTGCTGCTTTGTAAAGAAACGCTGCTTTGTAAACGAACGCTCCTTTGCCAATCATCTTGTGTTTCCTGAAATTTTTTAGAAGAGGATCTCATCCATTTGCAATGACGTAAGCTGTACATAGAACAATTCGGTTATGAAGACATTGGAGATTCAGTCCGCGCCAGCCTTGACGGCGTAAGATATATAATGCGGAGCGGACGATTTGATATGCAAGCTCTCCTGCATATCCATGATCTATCGCGCGGCGATATCAAGGGCCGAAAGTTCGTTACGTTCTGAATGCGGCTTTGAGGCACGCCCAGCTATGTATAGGTCTCTGCAGCATTAAGAAGTCTAATAACACTTGTAAGCATAAGCTCAAGGTCCCCGGGAATGCTAGTAATCCGTCCTCGCTTCAGATGAATCTTGGCACACTTGTCCAAACCAAAGTCCATGCCAATCTCTCCTGTATACCCCACAACGACTTTTGAAGCACTCTTCAAGTTGGCTTTGACTAAAAGCATAGACCTTCAAGTCATCCAGATAAAAGACATGAGTGACCTTAAGCTCACGATGATTAGTGTCACCCCAGAGGTACCATGATAATTACGCAGTGGGAGAGATAGTGACAGAAGTATGATGCAAAAGAGTAAGGGGCTCATAGTGTCACCCTGAAAGACGCCCCTCTGGAAGGTGATGCTGTTCGCTGTCACACGATCATTTCCAGAAGAGATTGTAAATCTAGTTTTCAAGAGGGCCATCAATCTCTCTATGCATCTCACTTTCCGCTAGCCAATGCACTCCCTCGACAGGGAGCGCTGGTGGGCTCCTTTCGAGCCACGTTGTTCATACATCACTCTCCACATAGGCTGAATTCTTCTAACAATTCTGTCGTTTAGAATAGCTGTGAAGATCTCATACAGCGTGTTCAAAAAAGCTACTGGACTGTCATTCTCTGGGTTGGACAAGTTGCATTTCTTCGGTAGGAGTACACAGCGTCCTAACACCAGACACTGCGGAAAGGGCGTATCCGACTTTAAATACGAGGTGAAAATACAAGCCAGGTGATGGTGCGTAGAAGTAAACTTCTTCCACTGGAAGTTCACTCTACCATCTGGTCCTGCAGCGGAAAAGTTCTTCGTGACCTTAAGTGCTTTTTCCACCTGTTTGGCAGTGATTGATGGACATTACTCCTCAGATGATATGATGTTGACGCAATGCTCCTTGAAGCGGATCATATTTTCAGTGTTTTTATTAAATTCCAGTGTTTTCGAGATCGTGTATGCCTCTCTCCAAAAAGTCTCTACCTCGTCAGGCTTGGGTGGATTTTTGACAGAAACAGGGAGATCGCTGAAGATGCGCGATGGGTCAGCGAGAAACTGTTGATTCTCCCTGACCCATCTCTCTCTCTCTCTCTCTTCTGTATTCTCCTCCTTGCTCCAGATAACAGCCGTATTTTGTCAACAACATTATGCTTGATTCTCAGCAGCTTTGACTTGTTCACTGTGTGATGGTAGATTTTCAGTTCTTGAGCGAACTTTCGAACCTTTTCCTAGAAGAGCCTACCATCTGTTATGTACAGGGTGCGTCAGCTAAGTCGAGTTGAGATCTAATGCAGAGTATAATCGTAGAGCCGCCATTATCCAAGGGATTTGCGCTGTGCGCTCATGGTTCTGACCTCGTTCCAAAGGGTTCAGACAACGAATCGAGGCCGTAGTTCGAACTGACGAGGGATACATTAAGAAAGGTTTGTTAATGGGGATCAGACAAATGTCGTGTATAAAGGTTTTATGTGGCTTTTCATTTTCATTTTTAACAATTCTGGACGCATTCAGTCTTGCCCATTTAATCTTCTTGTTCAGTTGACGTGAGCGGCTTTTATTGTTTTGATCCATTGTCGGTTTTCGCCTTCGATTTGAATCAGCCAAAGCTCTCGCCGTACCATACACTGAACAATTGATGGTCCAGACGTCAGACTCCTCCGATATATCCTCACGAAGGGAGGCATCCATTTCAGCCAGATCTTGGGGCCCTGGAGGAACTTGGATGTTAATGTTCCTCCTTGTCCTGAAAACGTGATCATCTCTCAGGAGGTGCCTGCTATCCGCGGTCGGTCCACACAGCGTATGGGGAAGCGCTCTGCATACATTTCCAGTTTTCGAGAGGTAGGTAGCTTGAATTAGCAAAGACTGACTCTGGGTGTTTCTGATAGCGACGTCTTGTCTTTATGTAAATTATTTTCAGCACCCCGAACTCTAGGGTGATCAGCATTGTTTGTCGAGCCATTGTCGGGTGCTATGCGCCTACGATCATTCTGAACCCCATCCAAAACTTCTTGGTGGTTTGGTGGTGTCATTGTTGTTTCCACGAGCAACTAGGGAAAGGATTCGTCCATTCTTGTAGGGTTCCGCATGCAAGGATAAGCCTGCATACTTATTGTAACCATATTTAGCAGAAACCCTTGTAACACGGACCCTCTATCAGCAGCCTGAGGACGCGTGCGAAAGCTTGGTCATAGGATTTGTCATACATAAACGATCGAATGCGCAGAACACCTACAATGGGTACTGTGCTGATCACCCTAGAGTTCGGAGTGCTGAAAATAATTTACATGGAAACACGACCAAGGACGAGCGAAACGCTCACAATGAGTGGACAAAACAACTCAAGGATGACTTGCCCAACGAAATAGTCACTTTTGGGGGAGAAGTATACAAGCTTCCGAAGACACTGAAGTTGAAGGATAATACTAATAATATCAGTCGCTTATTCACCTCATATTTAAAGTCGGAGACGCCCATTCCGCAGTGGCTGGAGTTAGGACGCACTATAATCTATCTATATAATCTCTATAATCTAACTATCTTTACAGCTATCCTAAGCGACAGGCTTGTTCGGAGAATTAAGGGCCCTGAAATCGAGTGTAAATCAGACTTATTGAATTTAGTCATAAAGCCATTTTGTCTGATTTTTTGTATAAGTAATCTAAAGGGTATCAAGACTCCCGGTAAAGACCGCTTTTCTCGAAAAAATTATATTTTTATGTAACAATTGAAGAAAAAAATGCGCCTTGATGACATCGTTGTAGTAAAGTGTTCTAATATTCAGCGCAGCAGGGAGCTGGTAAAGAAGTTTTCAAGAATGGAATTTCCTAGGGGCCCCTACCAAAATGAGTAGGTTGAATTCCCAAAAGGTTGGTTGGGTGGGTGAAGGTGATTGGGAGTGGATCATATCATAAAATGCAGATTTTAAGCAAAATCAAACTGATAAGAAAACACAACTTCTTAGTACTTCAGAGAACTGACCGCACTCGAAGTTAGACAATCAGATTTTTGTTACGATTAAATCAATGGAATTAATATTTTCATGAAAACTTCTGTATTCGTTTTTTTACAAATTTCCTACGGGAACTTTCAGCTTGCTCAAAAATCGCTCGACTTCTGAAGCGCTAGAAAGTATCATTGTCCAATTTTTTCAACGTGTAAAAACAATGATTAAGTTTTTTTATATAAATATTTAAACTTTGAACCTGTACCGCTACTCTAAGAACAGTGAAAAACGTAAACCCTGTAAATTGTGTTATGATATTCCCAAAATTAAGTGGCTGAGTGCGAGATGAAGTCAAGAAAGAAATGAAATTTTGGTCTGGGGAAAAATAGTGTTTCCTATTTATTTCAACAAATACACGTGCTATAAGTTTTTTCATTCGAAAAGAAGATGCGCAATTAAATTTCATATTTAAATAATGTTTAAAAAATGAAAATTGGAAACATTTTTTACAAGCTCTCAGGGTCAACAAAACGGAGCGCTAGACTTGTATAGCCGGTTATTGCAAACAGCCCCTGAGTAGTGCAAGCATGCAAAGTTTGTGTATAATGCGAATAAATCTGGTATTTTTCGGAGGAAATTGGGCGACACATGTTATTGATATCTTGCATGTTTGAATAATCTGCCCGTTTATACAGAGAGCTTGTATATTGTCATTTAATGTACAAGGTACTACTTTCGGAGTGAGTTTGCTGAAAATTGTACCATTACACTGATTCAACGTGAATATTGCATATTGCATGCATAAATCCGTGGGCGAATTACTGATAAGAAACCGTTTTTCTTTACATTTACTTGTGACATTATATTGTTTACAGTTTTATTTTACTTAAAATCTGCATTTCATGATATTTTCCATCCCCAACTACCTCCACCCACACAACCTTTTGAGAACTCAACCACTCATTTGAGTAGGGACTCCTAGTTTTCGTATACGGTTTGTTCGCCCCTGGATGAATCAATGTTGGTCATAGTGGGCGTTTCATTACCTGCAGACTTGAGTCATAACGGATGGTAGTTTTTCCTTTTCTCGCTAGGGTCGCCCAGAGGAAATTCTGAGCTCGAAAACTGCTTTACCTGTTCCTTGGTCCGCTAAGTAGTAGAACACTTTACTACAACGATGCCATCGAGGCGAATTTTTTTGTTTCAATTGATACATGAAAAATATAATTCTTTCCGAAAAAAGTGACCTGTAACGGGAGTCTTTATACTCAATTAGATTATTTATACAAAAAATCAGAAAAAATGTCTTCACCATTTGGCCCGAATCCTATTATTCCGATTTAATCTTGATTTCCAGGGCCCTTAACCCTGTGTGAGAGACATTTACGAACAATATGGCTCTAAAAAAGGCGTAGCAGGCTGCCGAGGGAACCTGCTGATTGAGAGGTGCGTCTGCAAAGATGCAGCAGCCCATCAGTGCGCTCTGTTGATGGCCTGGATTGACTACCGGAAAACTTTCAATTTAACCTCTCACAGACTTAGTATCTGTCTTTTGGAAAGATTGAAGGTTCATCCACATAGACTGAGTTGCATTAAGAGAATGATGCTCCTTTGGAACACTAAATTCACTCTTATCTGGGAATTGTCGTGTAACAACGCATAAGGTCAGCTTCCAGAGGAGCATCACACATCTGCCACTATCTCTCGCAATACGCTATTCTCCTGAGGACCTCTGCGGCAACACTAACCATAGCGAGCATAAGGTCACACATGTATTTTATGTGGATCAATTAAAGATGTATGCTTCTGGTGCAAGCCATCTTCAACTTGCTTCAAATTTCGCCAAGTGGTGCACAGAAGAGATTCGGATGGACCTTGGATTGGACCAATGTGCCAAGATTAATCTGAAGCGAGGAAAGATTACACGCGTTCCCGGGGACCCTGTGCTTGTGGATGAAAGTGTTTTAGACATCTTGACACTGGCGAGACCTATACACACCTGGACGTGCCTCAAAACAGCATTCAGGACGTAACATCAGTGATGGAGTCTCTCCAAAGCAGATACAAGCATCTTCTATGACAGATTTGATCTTCAAATCTGTCGGCGTTGAACAAGGTATCTGCGATTAACATGCTTACCGCAAAGCAGGCGGCCGAGACCCTTGGACTGAATTTTGACATCAGAAGTGAGAAAAGTGCTTTACTCCATCTAGATGCCACACTTCTAAAAAGCAAGTAAAGAAATCAGACGTTCAAAAATTCCGCCAACAACTACACGACAATAAAATGCACGGACATTCCCACAGAAATGTAGATCTATCCCTTTCGAAGAGCTTTTTTGCAGAGCGTGTCATGCACAGCCTGAGTACCTAGAACACATACTATCCGCGTGTTCCACTCACGCGGGAACCACGTATCTCTACAAATATAATATAGCCGTAAGATTGCTTTATTACCATCACTTCCAAGAAGAAGGAAAAGCAGGAGGTGCGAAACTATCACTGGTTCGTAATCTTAAAGCCACACCCACGTGCCAAGGACATGCTAAGGCACTTGCGAGATGGATGCAGAAACCTGTCATCCTTGGGTCGCTTCGTGTCTTTAAACACACGAGGGTATCGTCGGCCCGCTCATCGTGGAATTCAACTCAAAATCAGTAACGTACTTCTGGCTATTTGCACCATTAAGGGGCTAGTATAGTTTCTCGGGCGGCAAATGAAGGTGATTTTTCAGGACTCATAAAAAAAACATGCGGTCAAATATTTCACAATTTTGAGGATATATTCAAATACTATTGACAAGTTGATATACAAAATTTCATTTGAAAATATCAACTGTAAGCCGAGTTATACACTCCGATGTTGAGTCATATAAAAATGAAGTTGTAAATCGTCTGCCGTTGAAGATGTTTTCAGAAGGCCAGTATCTGAAAAAAATATTTCACGTTAAGCTAGATGACTTTCCCCGTACCATGAACTAGGATCTTTTGAAAATATTTAAAATTAAAAAAATGGCAGCGTTTTGAAACAAAAATTCAAATTTTCACCAAAAAAACGCACGTTTTTTGCTCGGCAAATTCGTTAATTTTTCTTTGGGCTAGAGTTGCAGCCTTTTTTGAAAATGCAGTTGTGAGAAAAACGCTTTTAAAGTTTTGACAACTGATTTTTGGTTATAAAATTTAATTTTTCATACTTACAGTTATTCTGCGATAGTTATTCTTCGATAGTATACTATCGAATTAGGCCAAAAAATCGATTTTTTGAAAGTGAGAAACTAGACTAGCCCCTTAACGTTTCAACAAATTAAATAGCTGGAAGTACTTCACTAATACTGAGTTCAATTCCATGGATTCAAATTAAAAGAGATCACTTTTTTAAAACTTTAATCCCATTTTCTTTATCTCAGTTGTCCCTTTTTTGTCCATCTGCGTCTATTGTTTTCTAACTCTTTGTCAATTCAGCCTTTTCGCGTATATCTTTCAATCCTTTGTTTTTCTATGTGCATCTGTGTCTTGTACATTAGGCTGGTCCTTATTTAAAACTTTTCTGTTTGGAATCGTTTAATCGTGATATTGCTTCGGATATCCAAAAAAAGAAAGTGCTCCAAATTTGAGTCGAATCGACTAATACTTACCCAACAACCCATATACCTAAAGTTTCCTATAAGATTAGCATGGGAGAAAATTTTTGTTTTTAATTTTTAAAATCATCTTGTTGTGTTAGTTTGAGGTGGGACAGTGGAAAAAAAGCTTATGTGGAACTTGACACGCTAAAATGAAACCCTCCTTGCCAGACTTCAATCCGGGTGATTTGAAGAAAGCAACCGTTAGCTCATACGACATCGACTGAATCTTCAAATTTTTGTAGAAGATGCCGTGCATCCTCTTGTCGAGAAACTGTTTGCTGAAGGTTTTCTCCTTTGCTTTCTCGATTCGGGCCTTCAGGAGTGAGTACTCGAAATGTATAATGCTTAAAGCATTTTGCTTACCATATATTGAACTAGCAGCCACCTCCGCTGCTTTGTACAGAAACCTTCCTTTGCCCACTTATTCGTGTTTCCTGACCATTTGAAGAAGAGGGTCTCGTCTGTTTGCGACTATATGCGATGTACCCTAAATGATCCCGTTTTAAAGATATTTGAGATTCAGCATGCGGCGATGACCTTCACGGCATGAAATGTAATTTTGCGGACCGGACGACTTAACCCGAATCCGCTCAAGATTTTTTTTTCCACAAACAAAAGCTGAAATGGGAAATACTCTTCGCAGCTCAAGGTTTCCAACCTGCACTAAACAGTAGCCTAAAATTATTTGGGTAACCTCCCTGAACAGCATACAACGGTTTTGTGCGAGACTTAAATGTGAAAGACCAGGGTAAGTCGTTTTTCATGTACCACTGCTCGCCGTACCATATATGACCCCGTGGGCGGATTCGGGTTAAGGTCGGCAAGCATATTCGTTGCGATACTTTGTTCCCCGTCGACAGTTTGGAAGACCAAATCTGTCGGAGAAGACGTTTATAACTGCATCGGAGAGCATTCTTTATATATGTTACGACTTGAATGCGGATATGTGGCACGCCGACGCATGCGTAGGTCTCTTTAGCACCAAGGTGTCGTACAGCGCTTTTGTCGACGAGCTCAGGTTCTTCGGGGATACCATTAAATCGTCCTCACTTCAAATGAACCTTGCACAATTTTTTTAACTTAAAATCCATTCCAGTCTGCCAAGTGTTCTCCTTGACAATCTTTAGAGCTAGATTTAGGCGCTCTGAATTCCTAGCATCATTCTTAAGTCCTAAAAGACGTGTCTCTGAAAGATGACGTTGTTATTTGTTGTTGGTAGGTAGCGCTAGTAGGATGCTGCGTATGTGCTATGCCTTTCTTTGAGCCACGTTGTTCGTACTTACGTGTCGCCTCTCTCTGTTGCCAGCTTGTTCTGGCTGTGGCAGAGTAGGTGATCCGTTTATAGAACCCCTATTTTCAAGGTCATCGGCACGGTTTCACAGCAGTTGGTGCGAAATGTGCGAGAGCTCTGGTCGTTTCTCGCACCACAGACCGTTTATTCGCGCCACGTAACTTTTTCACTCAGGGACCATACTGGTATCGTAGCACTCCAGTACGTCGTCCCTTAGTCGATCCATACACTCAACAGTATTGAGATTTCGTCGGTCTGTCGTAATGACTCTGTTTTGAACTGCACTTCCAACTATGCTTGGTGTCATCACTGTTGTTCCTACGAGCAGCTAGGGAAAGGTTTCGCCTTGGTCTGGGCATTTTTGCTTTGTGTCCATCCCTGGTTGCGAATAGAGGGTACCTGTACCAAGGGTTTCTGCTGAACCTGGTTAAAATAATTAATAAACAGACGCGAACAATTGTCCAGGGATGATTTCGAAGGAATAACAATGACACCACCAAACCTATTTGTATATGCGGTTCAAGACGGTCGAACGCGCAGAGCACCCGCCAAGGGGTCGGCAGACAATGCCGATCACACTAGAGTTCGGTGTGCTGGAAATGATTTGGATGAAGATACGACGACGAACCGGCGAAACGCTCACATTGAGTAGACTAATCGACTCAAGGATGACTTGCTGGACTGCTACGATGCTAGCATTATCCTTGTTTACAGCAGGTTCATGGCGCGCATGCACACTCTGTGGCGCCAGAAACACACCGAGCTTCAGCGCGTTTTGCAACAGTCTTTGCAACACAGAACGCTTTCTTAGGGAAGCGATCATGAACAAGCCGCAGCCGAACAAGAGGAAGCAACATTAAGCCCAATCGCGAAAATCAGGCATCCCCTGAGAGATGATAGCGATTTCAGGACAAGAAGAAACATTATCATCCAGGTTTCTCACAACCTCCTAGATCTGGCTGGAATGGATGCGTCCCTTCGTGATATCTCGGAGGAGTCTGACCTCTGGACCATCAACTACTACTACTACTACTGACAATGAAGCAGCACAGTGCTTTAGAGACCACTTGTACGTGTCTCAAACGTTCATACAGTGTGTGTTTTTTGATGACTCACTTCAGTTGACAACTACTAAAGTTGACAGTTGAATGTCAACTTTAGTAGTTTTGATTTATGCTTTTCAAGAATTACGCCGCGCGGCGCTTTCGGATTAGAGGAGCAGCGGCCTAGCTGGATAACTGCATTACGTTGCTCAACATTGCAATACGGCCCTGACTGTTTACGTTCTCAGAAGCTTATTTTAAGCCGAAGGTCAGAACCAAAACCACGCATAAATTGAAATTCGACTATAGTTCCCCGTCGAGTCTTCGTTCATCCATTGTTTATGGCAAAATAACAAGTTTGAACAGCTCAAACTTTTTTCAATTCTGAATTCTTGTCAGGAGCATTTATTAACAAGATCAAAATAACCAAACTAATAACATAACTTGTAACAAAACTGAGAACAAAAATAAATATTCGCGAAGCCCACCAAAATGTCTGTCTTGAAATTTTTAACAAGATTAAGAAAACACAACAACATTTTTAACAAGAAGTCACGCCGCTGATCAATTTCGTTAAAGGAACGAAGTTTTTAAAGCGTGAAATGGCTAAGATATGCTTTTGTTTATTGAATTTGTGTATAACATTAACAATTAATTTGGATTTGTTTTGACTAAACTTTGTTTTGCCGTATATCCCAAACAAAAAATTGAAAAATAAAGTCTTTAAGTATTTTTAATTTTTAAGTAGCTCTTTCACTCACTAATTTGTTAATATAAAAAACAAATAATTGTGTAAAATTTTGTAACAAACTTAATATTATTTTTAAGGTGTGTCTACTGATTTCATTATTTTTTACATGAATATAAGTTACTGAAAAAATGGCATAATTTACACGTATAAAACAACTGAAAAACATGTTAACTTTTATGTTAAGTAAAAAATTAATAAAAACAAAATATAAAAATCGGCTCCAGCAAATCTCTTTGAAATTTAGTTAAATTTAATTTTTTTGAATCTCAAATCAGATCAAAATTTAAGCTATATACCAATTTATTCAGAAAAGAATGTTTTTCCTACTATACGTCCTCCAGAATGGTACATTATATAGTTACATAATTTACAAAAAACGATTAAACAACCACCAAAGGGTTCCACTGAATGCAACAGCCATCCAAAAATGACACCGACTCCCAGTAGAACCGTGGTAAATCACACTTACGGCCACGTCTCACGACCGTGAGATGTGCGGACACAGGTTTCGCAACCACGAGAGCACCGTTCCCAAGGAAAATTACTTTAACCGAGTATTTTGGGTACAATCGGTGCAGCTCCCTTTCACGGTCTTCATATCTCCCCTCCTTTTCCTTCTTCTTGGTAGTGATATTGTAGTTGGCCGGAGGCTAGAATTCGATCACGAATATATTTCGCTTCTCGAAATCTTGAAGAACGATATCAGGCATCGTGTGTGCAATGTAGACTGCTGTCCGAAAATCGTATTTCCAGAAAATTTAGCACTTCTCGTTTTGGGCAATCGACTCGTATCTCCCTCGGAGCGTTTGGCAGAACAGGGTTGCGGCCAACATCGTATGAGCGACAAGGAAGGTAATAAAGCACTCTCAGGGCCGCATTATGTCCGTAGAGATACGTCGTTTCCGCATGGGTGGGACACCTGGATAGTATGTGGTCTAGGTACTCAGCGTGTGCATGATACGCTCTGCACCTATCGCTGGGAACTTCTTGACGAAAAATGCGGTCACGGTATACTTAGGTGGAAATGAGACCGTCCTGGCATACGAAAATGAAACCCTCTGTACCTGAATTATGTCTAGATGATCTGAAGAAAGCAAAAGTTTGCTCCTTCGACAAGGACTAATTTTCTACATTTCTGTGAAAATTTCCGTGCATTTTCTGTTCGAGTAGCTGTTTGCGAAATTTTTCGACCTCTGCTTCTAGATGGAGTAATGCACTTTCCTCACTTCTGATGTTAAAATTCAGGTCAAGGGTCTCGGCCGCCTGCTCCGCGGTTTTGTAAAGGAACGCTCCTTTGCCAATCATCTCATGTTTCCTAACGAATTTTAGGAGAGGATCTCTACCATTTGCAATGATGTAAGCTTATTCTTCGTCCATTGAACCAACCCAAACCAGTGGAGTAGATCCGAGACGGCGAGCATATAAGTCGCAGATACCTTGTTCAACGCCGACAGATTTTAAGACTAGATCTGTCGGAAAAGACGCTTGCATCTGGTTCGGAGAGACTCCTTCAGTATATTACGTCCTGTATGCGGGTTTGAGGCACGCCCAGGTATGTATAGGTCTCCGCAGTGTTAAGGAGTCTAATAACACTTGTATCCACAAGCTCAGGGTCCCCGCGAACGCTAGTAATCCGTCCTCGCTTCAGATGAATCTTGGCGCACTTGTCCAAAAAAAAGTCCCTTCCAATCTCTCCCGTATACTTCTTAACGATATTTAAATCAAGCTAAATTTTGTTTGCACCAGAAGCATAGATCTTCAGGTCATCTATATAAAATACATAAGTGACCTTTTTGCTCACGATGGTTAGGGTCACCGAAGAGGTATCTAGGAGAATTGAGTAGTGCGAGAGATTTGTTTGTTTGTAATGTAGGCGGGGGAGCCCGTGAGGTGCCACCCCCGGGGCTCAAGCTATAAAGCCTATTGTGCCACACCCGTGTTTATCTCAAGACAGTACTCCGAATCCGGACATCTTCACCGAGTGTTTTTGGATCCCGGTGGGTTTCGTTGTTACAATGTTCTGAGAATATACCTCTCAGGTGCCAGGCATACCTAGGCATACCTAGACTAGGGTGGACGGAGCGATCCCTTTGAGGTCATCAGTTAGATGCACAGATTCGAAGCACTGCCTTGGTGTGTTATGTAAATGTATGGGTGTGTGTGTGTGTTAATTACTCGAAATTAGCAAGCGACCGCCGAGCAAGAGTCCCCCGTATGTGCCTCAAGCACAGGAGTCCCCATAGGAGCCTCAAGCGCAAAGAGATCGCTGCCTCATTTTCGAATCTTCTCAAAATCGACCTCGACCCCCAAGGCTAGTCCCCCCGTCATGGGGCCCAACACCTTAATACGTAAACAGCCTCTTCTGAGGGGACCTACAGCTTAAGGTGGGTTCCGAACCACCGGAGGCTCCGGTTAAGTACATAGAACAAATTCCATTGATACGGGCTCAGGGATCGAACCCTAGTCCTCCTGCACGGAAGCCATCGAACCCTAGTCCTCCTGCACGGAAGCCTGTCGCGCTATCGTCTGAGCCACCGAGGCTCGTTAGTGCGAGGGATAGAGGCAGAAACTAGTAAATCTAGTTTTCCACAAGGGCATCAATCTCTCTATGCATCTCACAACTTGTGGTTCTTTCGGCAGTCTGCTACACCTTCTTTCTAGCCACGTTGTTCGTACATCTCTTTCCACCCAAGCTCGATTCTTCGAACAATCCTGTCCTTAAGGATGGCTGTAAAGATCGTATACAACGTGCTTAAATAAGTTATTAGCCTGGAATTTTCTGAGTTAGACAAATCGCCTTTTTCAATTAGAGTCTAGTGCGTCCTAACACCAACCACTGCGGAATGGGCGTTTCCGAATTTAAATATTAGGTGAATATCCGGGTCAGATGTTGGTGTGTAGAAGCAAACTTTTTCCACTAGAAGTTCTTGATACCATCCGGTCCTTTTTCACCTCTTCGGCAGTGATTGACGGACATTCCTCCTCGGAGGTTATGAGGTTGTCACAAAACCCTTTGAAGCGGATGATATAATCAGTATCTTCTTTCAACTCCAGTGTTTTCGGAATCTTGTATACCTCTCTCCAAAAAGTCTCTACCTCGTTGGGCTTGGGTGGATTTTTGACAGAAACAGGGTGATCACTGAACAGGCCAGATGAGTCAGCGAGAAACTTTTGATTCTCCCTGATCCAGCTCTCCCTCTTCTGTATTCTCCTCCTTTCGTCTACCCGATGTTATGTAGTCAATCACACACTGAACATGGCACGCATTCTGTCTTGCCCATCCAATCTTCTTGTTCAGTTGATGCAAGCGTGTTTTGGTCTTTCGATCTATCGCCGGTTTTAGACTTGTCCTGAAATCGCGATGATCGCTCAGGAGATGCCTGCTTTCCATGGTTGATCTTAATGTCGCTTCCTCCTTTTTGCCTGCGGATAGTCTAGTGATC
The DNA here is from genome assembly GCA_932066315.1 of Andricus coriarius. NCBI lineage: Eukaryota > Metazoa > Arthropoda > Insecta > Hymenoptera > Cynipidae > Andricus > Andricus coriarius. Next base: position 2,895 of record CAKNWT010328764.1, on the reverse strand, counting down.
GGTTTTTTGTATGTATGTATGTATGTATTAGGTCTACAAATTAATTGTCGGCCTTTTTGTATCGATTGGTCTATAATGCATAAAAAATAAATGCAAACTCAAACAACAAAGTAATCTCCTTCACTTTCGACATATTTTTGCCATTTTTCTGGTAATTGTCGAATTGCACATCGAATTTTTTGTTATTGTCCAGGGCGCTCATTATCTTGAAGGTCACAATTTCCTTCTCGAAACCGCTGGAACCACTTTTTTTATTGTCTCTTGCTACCTGGACCTGTTTCTCGGAAAATTACTGACGAGATTTACAATCGCCCGTGGGCCAGGAGGACCCACCAACCCTTGCGAGTGATTATAATAAACCTCATATTATTTATACGACATTTTTGTATCACTGACCAAAAAATAAGTCAAAATGTTTATGCTGGAGCAGGTGTCATTTACGGCCCTGGGGAAACACAAAGATATTTTATGATTTCCATAAAACTTTAGGTGGGTCATCAGGGTATCAGTCCACAAATGTTTTTTTCGACAGGCACTTTGGATTTCCAAAACATGTTTTTTTCGACAACCCCTAATGTATAATAATAATAATATCTTCGTATAGATTTACGGAGTATGAAAGATGCTTAATGTATCTGATAATTAACAAGTGCGTCTGTAAATTGGCTGTATTCTATAAGCGCCACCTGTCGATGCCCTGGATTGATAAATGGAAATCCTTCGATTCAACATCCACAGACTTAACTGTCTGTTGCAAAGCTTGAAGGTTCATCCCCACATAGTAAGATTGATGCCCGCCCTTTTGAAATACCAGATACACCATCGCATCTGGGAAGCACAGGGTGACTAGAAACAGCGAAAACAGCACAAAGTCCCCAGAGTGCAGTTTTTTTCGCAGATGAGAGTTTTTTCAGGCGACACCATGAGGCTTCTGCTCTTTTGGCTCACACTATTGACGCTATCTCTCGTACTTCGCTTCAGACTTTTGCCAAATTCTCATGCACAAAGAGGGACCCCAACATCCGCCCCATTTTTTGCGCCCAACGTAGTTTTTGAAGGAAAGCAGATAAATTGACGCAGCAAAGCTCAAAGTAATCAGCAATGCATGCTGTAACCGGCTTTGTTATTAGTTTACCCTTTGAACCCCTTTGAACCCCTTTTAACACTGGAAAATTGAAAAACTACCTCTAATTGGGAGTGAAAAGTACTTCATGCATAAGAACGGAATTGGAATAGCTTTTAACTATGTTTTTTATGTAGGTACGATCGCGTTGGTATATTAACGTATAGTCTCTACGTCCATTTTTCTTACATAGCACCATTTCAACCCCTAAAAACCCGAAAACTACCCATATCAGGGGTGAAATGTACACCGGTACTATAAAAGTAGGTAAAATAGTTTTTAATAGTTTTTTACCGAACGGGTACGCTTCGACTCTTGAAAATCGAAAAACTACCCCTACGAGGGGTTACACACACACACACGCCCCTGCACATGCAGGCACATCCAAACACACACCTACGCACCCAATACTAATACCGACCAACACACATACAAAATCTAAATACACAACGACGTACATATATAGCCTTATACACGCACATAGCCACTTAGCACGGCGACACTCATCATACACATACCAACATACACAAGCATAAACAAAGACGCACACACAGAGCGAACCTTTTTAACTATCTATGATGGCGGGGAGGTAAACCCCGTCGCAGCGCATCCTCAGGTGGCGGATAGGGGAAAGCCCTCACGTTCATTTACGAACGTAGGGTAGGAGTGACGTAAAATAGTTCCCGCGGACCAAACCAAAGATATTATAAGCCTAGATGCGGCACGGGGTGTCAGAGTGGGGGAACTATATATATAGGACATCACATTTTCTGTCATATCGAGGTGCTGCCCTCATCGTACTACGAAGTCGAGCGCTGATTTTCTTGTTCTTCGTCAAATATGACGGTAAAGCAGTAGAAAGATTTTTTAAGGTTAGAAAACTTCGACAAGTATCGCTTCAGAAATACTGCACTTACGAATATAATAATGAATAGTGCAAAGTCTAGGCACACCGAAAATACATATTTGGAAAAAATAATTAAAAATTAATAATGACAGAAGCACTGATATGATTGTAATAAATAAATAAATAAACTGAATTGTGAGAGTAATACTCCCAAAAGATAATTATGTTTATATTGTTTAAATATTATTATAATTTCGAATACGTTTATGTTTTTCTATGAATGATAGATATGATTTTTTAAATTATAATTTTAGTACTTTGAAGTTTAATTTTTATTACTAGACTGAACTGAAATTTAAGTGCATTTAAGAATATATAGAATTTTTCCAGATTTGAAGCTGGAGACAGGTTTTCTATACATAGTCTTTTTAAACAATTATAAAAAACCTTTTCTCGAAAATCGAATTTTTATTTTTAAAAATCTAAAAAGAAATTTCGAGGTAAACCATAAACTAGTGCTGATAAAATTTGTCATTAATATTTTTTTAAATTAAATTAATCTAATATTTATACCAAAGAAAAAACTTTTCTACTGTTTTTTTTTAAATTACAAAAAATTTTCTCAAATATCGAATTGTTAATTAAAACAAAAAAAATTAAAAAGAAACTTCGAGATAAATTAGTGCTGATTTGAATCCCACATAGTTCATTTGGAAAATGCTATTAGATTCGAAGAAAATGTAGAGAGACATTTTTTTCCATTTGAGGCGTACATGTTTTTACAATTATTTGTTTATACAATTTTTGTAGAATTATTTTAGTTTTAAATTCGAACAATAATTTTTTTAAACTAAATTTTAAACAAAAATTTCTTTGATAAAAATATTTTATCATCGCATTTTTAATAAATAATATTCATAAAGAA
>CAKNWT010328761.1:0-11042 GCA_932066315.1 Andricus coriarius | reverse complement strand
ACAACATATGACGATTAGTCGATCTGTTTTTTGGTCCGATTCTACAGTGGCTCTTCACTGGATCCATTCATCTCCACATTCGTTAAAAACCTTTGTGTCAAATCGCGTTGCTCAGATCCAAGAAATAACTCAGCCTAGTCAGTGGAATCATGTACCCACTGGCGAAAATCCGGCTGATTTTCCATCCCGAGGTCAAATGCCTAAAGACTTTATAGTTAATACAATTTGGAAACACGGTCCTTCTTGGCTTCAAATGGAAGATAAATTTTGGCCAAAAACCAAATTAATCCCTCGCGTACCAGAATGCACAGAAACTCGAAACCTTGATGCTTCAAACACAGCAATGCATGTTTCAAACTGCGATTTCAATCTTCTCTCACGGTTTTCCTCTTTTCGAACCTTAAAACGCGTGGTAGCATACTGTCTTCGATTTCGTAACAATGCTTCCAAAAAATCAATCAAACTGTGCGGTAACTTATCTGAGTCAGAGCTCAGCGCAGCAGGTGACACGATTATCAAGCTTACTCAAGCTACAGTCTTCTCAAATAAAATTAATTCCTTATCGCAACACCGGGAAATAAACAATAAAAGCAAGATTCTTAATCTTAATCCCTTTTTAGAGAACGGCATTCTCAAGGTGGGTGGAAGACTCACGCATTCTGAATTAACGCAGGATCAAAAACATCCTATTTTGCTACCCCGTAAACATCATGTAACCGACCTAATCATCAGAGAAAAACATCGTGAATTAAAACATGCAGGTGTGCAGGCTACTTTATATGCAATCCGTGAACGATACTGGCCAATCGATGGGCGAAACACAATTCGAAGAATCATTTACCATTGCGTAACATGTTTTCGTGCAAAACCACGTATTCCAAATTATAATATGGGAAACCTACCCGCCTCTCGTTTGACATTCACACGTCCATTTCTTAATGACGGGATCGATTATTGTGGCCCTTTTTATATCAAGGAAAGGCGTTATCGAAATATAAAAAAGGTCAAATCTTATGTGGCCGTCTACGTCTGTATGGCTGCTAAGGCAGCTCACCTCGAATTGGTGAGCGACTTGAGCACTGAAGCTTTCATTGGCAGTCTTAAACGATTTTTTGCAAGACGCGGCAAGTCAAAAACTATCTCATCAGATAATGGTACCAATTTTGTCGGTGCCAGCAGAGAATTGAATGAACTTTACAAACCTTTCAGTTCCAAACAACACAACGAAATAGTCGAACATTTTTTGCAAAACCAAGAAATTAAATGGAATTTTATCCCTCCTGGATCTCCACATTTTGGTGGGCTCTGGGAGGCAATGGTTAAATCATTTAAAAGACACTTTTTACGCGACGTCGGCAACGCTGTACTGACATTTGAGCAGCTGAACACATATGTTACAGAAATCGAGGCGATCCTAAATTCCCGTCCAATAAGTCCTTTATCCTCCGATCCAAACGATCTTAATCCATTAACTCCAGGTCACTTCTTTATTGGTGGGCCTCTGAATGGCTTGCCTCACGAAGATCTTACTCACATCAATCCTGGCAGACTCTCCTTGTGGCAGCATGCTCAACTTATGCGTCAACACTTCTGGTGTCGCTGGCATAAAGAGTACCTTAATGAGCTCACATTTCGCAGCAAATGGTGTTCTAATTCTGCCGCAATCACCGTCGGAACATTGGTACTTCTGAAGGAAGAAAATATCCCACCCTTACAGTGGAATATGGGACGCATTGTAGCAACTCATCTTGGACCCGACAACATTGTCAGAGTAGTCACTGTGAAAACTACCTCGGGAATTTATAAGAGATGTATTAAAAAACTATGTCCTCTTCCACTAGAAAATTCCAACGGAGATCATAATTAAACGCAGTGCAGCTAATTGGATTAACCAGTCATTTTGTTAATTTCAATAGATAATATTACATTTTTTGAATACCACTGTGATACGAGATTGCACCTTACAAAATTCTTAAACATTTTATTACAGCCTGTGTGGTTGACTCTTAACAAAATGTATCACGGTACTCAATATATTATTCTTATCGTCATATCTATTGTATATCATTGTATGTCATTAATATTGTATATCATTATATCTATTGTAATGTTTATAATTGCATAATTTTTCTTTACTATTGTAAGCAGGACTATATCTGTTATGTTTACGTTTATATATATATACATTTTTTTGTTGAACATAGTTGTTCAATGTGGCCGGCATGTTACTGCGTAACGTTTGTAATTTCTATTTGAGACCAAAGTGTTCATTTATTTTTCCAGCATTTGCATTTGGTCGCGTCTATAGATTCTTTCAAAATGCTGTAGACTTTAGGGTCAATAATTCAATCCTTCTTGGCTAATCCGTAAGAAAGCTTAAGTTTCACGTAGTATTTAACCATCTGTCTAGCCTAAACTCTGAAAGTTATTGTACCATCGTTTACTCAGACCTTCGTCATAAAGTTGTAAAATTTCTTAGGGTCCATCTGGATGTCCGTTAATTTTCTATTTACTCATTCCACTAAATGTGCCCAGGTCTACGTGACAAACTAGTACTCAAAACTACGCCCACTGAACCAATCACATTCAAAGATTACCCCCACACTCTATGTCTCCCCACTTACGTAGTCGAAAATTTCACCATCAACTGACCTCTTGTTTTGCGAACAGCTCAGATGAAAACTAACTACCGAACCGACTATTATACTTTTCTATTTGTGACAGAATAAACGCTGCTGTTCTTTTACAAAATATCGGTTCCGATTATTTCAATCACCCACCATGAACTATGAATATTAAAAATGTTTATTCACTATTAAACACAGTGTGTATATATATATATATATATACTATTTTACACATTCAATATTATTTTGTATATTTCAAAATATTTCAAATATTAATTAACAATTAAATTATTTTTGCTATTATGAAATTGCATATTTTTATAGCTTTTCTTAATTTCTCAGTGAAAAAAAATTGAAAGTAAGTTAGAAAATCCTGGGGCGGGAGGGGGAGGGGGCGATCACCAGTTCGCCACCATTGTAGTCCCGCGCCTGAAATCGACATTTTACCAAATTTAAAATGGCGCCTATCACAATTTAATTAAAAAATGCATTATTCATGCATTTGTCGACGGAAATTATTTTTATGTTAGCTCTTGTTATTGGTAATTTCCGGTAATTTCTTGATAATTTCAGCAACATTCATAATTAGTTGATAAATTTTATGATTTTTTAAACAAATACATTACTCGGGCATTTGTCGACGGCAAAATTTGTTTTCCACAATGTCAGTTCTTTTAATTATGAACTCAATGATATAATTTTAGCGACATTCATGATTTTTTGATCAATTGTATGTATGTCAACAAATGCCCGAATAATGCATTTTTTTATTAAATTTTGTAACAAAAAAATCAACTAATTATCAACAAAAATCAACTAATTATTAATGTTGCTGAAATTATCATGAAGTTCCTAATTAAAAGGTCTGACTCTGAAAAAAAAAATTTTTCCTCTGACAAAAGCCCGAAAAATGCATTTATGTCCGTCCACGAATAACACATAACACATAAGCACATTATGACCCGTGACAAAATGGGTGATTCTGCTCAGCAGAATCACCTTTTCCCTACTTGAATCTACTGGAAGGATTACACACAAAATCTTATAACGAGATACAATTACTTATAAAATTAATGTTGCTTACTTGAGTTGGGTAATTGCCCATGAAAAACTCAAAGGACAAAATAGAAAAATTATTCTCCTTCTGGAATACTGGATTTAATCATTTTTACTTATAACTGAATTGTACAGTGTTCGATAATGAAATAAAAAGAAAAACGTTCATCTCAATGAGCCATGCTCTTAATTTGAATTTAGGCAGGTATTTCCCTACGGCGGATTCCCGACTAATTTGTCAGGAAATGACGTAAAACACCTGGAAGCTTTAAATGTCCGTGACGTCACGTATTTCTTGAGATATTTTGATGTCTCAAGTTAAAAAAAACAACCTGTATATATTTCACAGACCCGCCTGGACAAGGTATGAATTTTTGCGTGAATACACGACCGCGTATATCAAATCTGATATGCGTAAGAATCTTCTCTTTCTCACAGAGAGATTTTAGTGGACTATACGTCCTTTCTAGCTATTCTGAAACTAACGGCATAAATTGCCAACGCGCATCTAATTAAGGAAAACTATTAGGTAACTCTAAGAGGGAACCGCGGCCCTTTCTTGGAGCTGGTGCTCTAGTCAATTCATCGGTGAAAAGACGGGCTTTTTTTCGGGAGCGGCTATTTCACAGCTCACCCCTCTAGTAGCCATTCAAGTCCCCACTACAGTCTTACCTGTGCTACATGAGCACTCCGCTGCTGATGGTAATTCGAAAAAGGTTTACCGCATACTATTTACTATATCGGTAAGCTCTATCGCTTCCTTATCGACTTGCGATATGTTACATTCCTCAAAGATGGAACTCCACAGATCACTTTACTTCGCGATGATCCGAAAGACCCAGCTGAAAATTCCTGTACAGGAACCTCGGAGGATCCTGCAGATGTTCCTGTATACGAACCTGCACACGAACCTATAAAGGTAATCTTGACGGTTCCTGTACAGGAATTTGGCGAAGGAAACCATACATGATCCTGTAAAGGAACCTTTATACAAGCTAACCTTTGAATGATCCTGTACAGGTTTCTTCACGTCAATTGAGGTTTGGCTTCATGTACAGGATCTTGTTCAGGATCCTATGCATGAACCTGCATAGGAACTAATCCGCGAGGGTTCGCTAGTGACTTGGCTCTCTCGATCGTGAGTTATATCTACAAGGCAATAAAAAGAAGGCAACTTTATAGCTGTAAGCGACATGATTTTTCGCAATGGTTTTCTGTAAAAGACCCTATACGTGTTTCTGTGCAGGAACCCGAGCTTCAATTTGCTTCGCAAAGGAATCTGTACAGGAAGCTGTACTGGAGCATTTAAAGGCTCCTTCGTCGGTGCGGGTTCTTTTGCAGGATCATATACAGTTTCCTTCGCCAAATTCCTGCACAGGAACCGTCAAGATTACCTGCATAGGTTCGTGTGCAATTTCGTATACAGGAACATGTGCGGGATCCTCCGAGGTTCCTGTACAGGAATCTTTAGCTAGGGAGGCAAAAGCACTATACATTGTTCAAGATTCCCTTAATTTTTAGGTTGAGAACACTTTTCGTTAGAGAAAGCATTACGTCTTTTGAATTCACGAGTCGGAACTTGAACCGATAATCAATATCTTATTTAAGAAATGTAATGTGACCATCCGCGAAGCAAGGGACCTAATTCGAAAAAAAAACAATTTTCATTTTCTTACGCCAATTGATAGTTTCGTAGTTACTCTTTCATTTCCAATAATAAGAAAATTTTTAAGTTAATTACTTTTCTTGATATCAAGCTACAAACATAGCCATGATAAGCCTACGCAGAGACCACACGAGAGGCCTAAGAAAGCCAGCCCCACCGCTTACCACTACAGCTGTACTCGACGTATCCGTGAGCTACGCTGGCTCGTTCCTAAAAGTGTAGTGGTAAGTGGAGGGGTTGCTTTTCGTAGACGCATCCCCAATACTCAAATACTGGCTTGCGAGCTCTGCTACGATCACCTGTCCTGTAAAATTCATCTTTGACGCATTAGGTCCCTTTTCTTCGCGGACGGTCACTAATATTAATCAATGTAAAATAGCGCGTCAAACTGGATCTCAGAAAAATGTTACAAGTGCCCGGCACGAAAGTCGGAACGGAACTGATAAGAGAAAGCTAGATAATGCCCAACCAAGCTGAGCAAGCCACCACTACAACAATAACAACACTACCGCTTCACGCCCGCTGTCGCAAGGTCTCGAGCGACTGCCAATAAGAAAAGTGACTGCACGGAAACATTATCGTCAGGGACAGACTTCCAAACTATCACAAACTTTATTAGGAACAGTAAATATTTCCCAATTATAAATAAAATAAATAAAAATGGAAGTCAGGTGGACGGTCAAATCAGAGATAAAAAATAGAATAAAGAGTGACAGTTGTCTCCGCCCCTGCGAAGCATTACTAATTAAACGAGATTTTTTCCATCTGCTGTGGAACATCAAGCTAAAAAGAGCAGTACGTGACTTGACGTATCAATAGTAATTGATGAGGCTCCGGCCGCCATGAGATACGGGTCAACTGCTGGAGATGAGGGATGCTGCCGCGTGAACAGATAACTTAGACTCAGAGGCTACTATCTGAAAATCAGCAGTGAGACATTTTGAACCAAATAAAATTTGGAGCGTCATCTTGGCAATCTGCTAATTAGGCCAATGAATCTGATTGCAACTGAGCTGCTGAGATATTGAAAGCTGTGAGAATGCGTCCGAAAAAATGATAGCTGATCAAGTGCCAGGAAGAAGAGATCTGGCACCTCTTCATCGAAGCAGCGTTGCCAAAGTTTTGAAGAGCCGTGTGTCCTCGAGATATATCACCATGGGGAACTTCCTGTGAGTAAGGTACCGAGTCATAGATACTCCTTTCATAACTGAGTACGTTCCGAACCGCTCTTAAGTCACAGAAGAGAAAGAACATTGGCAGTCCAACTTGTTGAATGAATTGGCACAATATGGAATGAATTCTCGTTGAAGGAACTTTCACCTGAGCCAAGAGGGCTATGATGACCATGATCAATAAGTGAATCACAGTATGTGCGGTAAACAGTGAGACGTGGATCTATAATCATGGGAAACAGCAACTTCTCCGCAGACAACAATATACAAGATACAGAGAATCCTCCCAAATTGTTTTGCCACCTAGTAACCCGACACAAACCCCAGACGAGACATCCTCAAACTATCGCACCCGAGTTGTAAGTTCAAGGAGCAACGATGAGAAAAATCGAGGCTCAATCAAATTCATACCGGCCACAAATCGCAAGCCTAAATATTGAAATGCTCTCGTGAGCATAACATCGCAGGAAGATCGTGAATGCAACAGTCCGTTCACAGGTCTGATTAATCGATTATTATCAACAAAAAAAGGAAACTACTAACAAAATGGTCAACCTGCCAACCAGAAACACGACCCCTAATCAAAGCGACGAAACCTTAATCAGGGAAATGAACTCTTAACAAAGTTGTCCAAACCCCAACCAAGCAGTTGTAACCACAAAGAAGGAATTACGGAGAATCTATTGTCCCATTATTGTACTCAAGTTGTAAATTCGAGCACCAGTTACAAACATAATCAGAAACTTGATCAGACGATGCACTCAACTATGTACAACGTCGACACATATCAGTGCTCGCAAGACGATAATATTGCAGAGATCACACAAGTTGAATCATTCAGACAATTCCACTTTGTCCAAAGGTGTGTTAAATAAAAAATAATCAGTATGACTGATGCGTGCAGAGAATGGTCAAATGCGAAACTCAACGCCTACAATAGTGATAAACCAGTTCATGCAGGACCACAAGCTACTCCGCGACACCCCCAGCATGCATGTACTCATGAAGACAGCACCCAAGAGATATCACAAATTATATACCGCTGCGTGGAACTGAATCAATTGAGAGAATTTCAATTTCAAAATTACATAGAGGATCAGAAAGGGTCAGCTTATTCCAAATAATTCCAGAAGCGAACCGATAAAAGGACTTTTAATGTCTTGGTTGCACGGAGAAGACGGGAGTCTCGAAGACAATGCGTTCTAACTCATTGTAAGTCAAATGTCATTCTGCGACTGAACAGTTGTTTGATTCCAAAATTCTTTGAGCAAACAGTGACATAGTTGTACTCTTCCTCAACAATTAAATCTAGTCATGAGGAACTGAGTCTCACCACATAACGTTCTTGAAGAGTGGTATTCTTCATTATTTAAAATGAGAACTCCGTCCCTCACTGCTCATTTCTGATTTATTCAACGATCGCCGTATGATTAATTTCAATTAATTTACAGCTAAACCTCCAAAAAATTCCTGACTAGAGGCAGTCACGGCCTACTCGGCGCATTCACATAGTAGCTGACCGCGTCCAGTCAGGTGCTTGTTGCACATAGCATCTGGCCGCGTCCGGCCAGGTAGATGTCAGTCAAAGTCACAATCTTGGTCTCGGACGGTGCATCACATGGAATCTGACTACTTTCGGTGCAAAAATGATAGGCATCTGCCTTTGAAGCTTAACAGCTCAGCCAAAAAAATGCTAGAGTAATAAGTTAATAGTCATTTGAAAGCTGAAAGTGTTCCACATAAATGAGCTTGGAGACGGTAATGTAAAAAATTTTTTGTGCTTTGCAGACTGAAAAATGTAAAAAAAAGTAAGGAATTTCGGGCTTTGTCATAGGCCTTCGGTTCAGTTACAAAGGAATTAAACCCTAAGGGGTAGAGATTGAACGATTCCCCAAGCCAAGGGTAGAGTCTCAGCAGATCGTAGCATGATCTTATACAAACAATTCCGATTCTCAGAATGGAATTCGGTATACCCTTGATCGAAAGTTAGAAGCTAGGCCGTCATACGGTGAGAACCCGTTGATGATCCGCTTCTCCATACGGCAAACAGGGTCCGTGCGATGACCGGCCGTAAGGCCAATCACCTAGTAGTGACACATTGTTTTGAGCCTTTCGACTAACGAGACTCCTATAAATATCGTCAATTCCTCCTTCCTTCCTGGCATTATCCGCTCTTCTTCTAGAGACCACCTCTACTTCACCTTTTCAGTGTTCACCAGTTGCTCGGCGAAATCTGGATGCGGTCTTCTTCTATGGAAACGCATGCATGCCAGTCTTCGCCTATTCAAGCGCAGTTTGGCTAGGGCAGTAGGGCTAGTACTACCCTAAATATATAGGTAAAGCACTTTCCTGAGTCTCGCATAATCTTAAAAAACGGGGTCGCTCTGTCGCTAAATGTACTTGATAATGCAACTCTTGTAGACTACAATCACCCAAACATGTAGGAAATCCATTGCAGAAAAAATCACTTATTTAATAAGAAATGACTTCCTGGGAAAACTAATAGCTATTTTAGGCTGAATCTGTGTACAATTTTTAAGTCTCAAGGGGCATATTTTATCAAAGTTTAAAACTTGTTGCTGAATTATTGCAAAAATAATTGCATTTTAAAAAAAGGCGAATCTTGACGGTTTTCATTTCGCTTCAAGTAAACAAATGATCGGATCTTAAATTACGAGCCGTTATTTTGTAGTTTCTTCTGGAATCTACATTTTCTAAAATAAACTTTTTTCTGTCAGACAAATAGATTCGTTGCAATAAACAAAAAACCTGTTTTTACCATCTTTAACAATTGTTTATACATAAGGTGGGTCCCAGGATTTGTACTCAAACATATAGGCTTTCGTTCTTCATGCCAATACTACAGGAATACGAAGTCAAATTTCAGGTATAAGTTAACGCACAAAATGAGCCTTTTTTCATAGGGCACCTGGGCTTAATACTAAAATAAATATGATGCTTCATAGAATATGAAATACACAAAGAAGTATGCTTTAGAAGAATGCTTTTCTGATTGTTGCTCGTTAAATACAATTAAGAGAAAACACTAAAAATATTTAAATGGTAGGTTTCATTATAGCCACCCAAAATTTTAATTAATTTAATAAATTCGCGGATACATGTAAAACTTGCAGATAGACTGTGTGTCGTAGATTACGAAAAAACTCAAAGCATTCGAGCTACTTGAAAGCCATGAAACTTTTGAAGAACCCGGAATGTAGATATTCGTATTTCGTATATCTGATGAGCTGAAGTTGTTAGTATGGAACGAGCTATGGAAGCAATAGGCATGCAAGTATATCTATACCCAAATATACAATTAATAATGATTAATAACTAATTTCTGACATTTGAAGTCTAAAACAAACCTTTTAGGTTAAAAAATAATTAAAACATACCCATTTTCAGTTGGTTTGGAAACAAAAAATAAGACCATCAAAATGATTTTAGTTTATGTAGCACCCACACTGAAAATCCAGCATGTCTATTTTGAACCTGTTCTCAGAAAAGTACCTATAAATGGACGTGCACACATTCTTTTAGGTCTTAATTAACAGCATGAAGCTGCTAAATAGTTTTCTACTTTATAATTTAACGAAATCTAAAGATCTGTGACTTTCTACGAAGTGCATGCCTACTAAACTCTATTTTATCCTCAATAAATTCTTACTATCAATTTGCTAATTTCCAAGAATTGTACATTTTCGGGTTAGAAAAATATTTTTCAGGATTGAAAGCAGTCTTTGAATGCCTTAAATGTGCAAACAATCAATTGCATATTGTGTAAAGAAAAACTCTAGTTATAAAAGCAATATATCTTATTCAGGACATTCTCAGGATATTACAACGCATATATATATATATATATATAACATATTATAAGCTTCGGATATCCCGCTTAAAAAATATTGAGCTATCCCATTTATATCCCGACATGTCCTAGAGAAATCCCTGGGTTAGCTTGAGACACTGACGTCTGTTTTATGGAATAAAAATAGTACTTTGCGATACAAGTGTACAAAAGCGGACTTTCAACATGCAGAAAAAAGAAATGTTATATTTACTTATCAAGAAATGTAACGTGTTTCTTGTAACCGTAACAGTAAAAACTGCTCTTAATGAGGGTGTGAAAATGTCAAAATCACTTAGCATTTCGTAAATGTCACAGTGAAGTTAAGGTGAATTAAACGGTAATACTTTAGTAAATTACAGATCTATTCCCTAGTATTAAATACTGTAAGATATGTGAGATTCACTGAACCGAGATTACAATAGTGGTGCAGTGAATATTACAGAAGGATCGGTACATGCTACCGATCCGACCCGCGCGGACCACCCCGGTAAGAAGGTTTGAATAGAATAGAATTAAAAATTTAAGATTTCAGCGTGAAAGTAGAGATATTTTTAATACCTGATTTTCCCTTCAGGCTTCAATGTTCAAGAAAGTAATAAGGGGCTCAGAAATGTAATTCCCTTCTATTCACGTAGTGTTAATGACTCTCTTTCCTATTCCAAAAAGAA
>CAKNWT010328758.1:1917-17843 GCA_932066315.1 Andricus coriarius | reverse complement strand
AGGATGACATTGGCTTATGGCGAAATCTTACAAACGAAGTACAAGATTTTTGGTGTACTAGAGTTCCTAACGAATGTCAACATTTTGAGAGTGATTTCTCTGCTTCAGGCCGACAATGCGAGGATAGCAAAAGATTTTTTTCTCAATCAATGTTTTTTCGTAAACATATAAGTGGTGGGCAAATTAAACGAGAGTGGCTCATGTATTCTCCATCTACTGGAAAAGTATACTGTTTTCCATGTGTTCTTTTTGGTGGAGTTCAAAGCCAATCGCAATTTCAAACAGGATTTTCTGATTGGAAACATGCATCGTCTAGAATTCAATCACATGAGAATAGTGCAACGCACCGAGAATGTGTACAAACACTGATTAGTAGACGGCGTATTGCGGGCCGAATCGACACCTCGTTGGAAATTACATTCAACAAAGAAAGAGAATATTGGCTGAAAGTTTTACAAAGAGTGGTCGCAGTGATTAAATTTTTATCATCCCGTGGATTGGCATTTCGTGGTGACGATGAAATTCTTGGTTCTCAACATAATGGAAACTATTTGGGGTTTTAGAATTACTTGCGGAGTACGATCCGTTTCTTAGTTCGCATTTGGCTAAATATGGTAATGCTGGAAGAGGAAGACAATCATATTTGTCTTCAACAATTTGGGAGGAACTCATTGAAATATTGGGAAGTAAGGTTTTGAAATTTATTGTTAATGAAATTATTGAAGCCAAGTATTTCTCAATAAGCATCGATTCGACACCAGATATTTCTCATTCCAATCAATTGACTGTCGTGCTGAGATACGTTTCGTCAATTGGAGAAGCAGCAGAACGTTTATATATTGATATAAAAAATGCGAGAGGTCAGTCTTACGATAATGCTTCAAATATGTCTGGTTGTTACAATGGTCTGCAGGCGCATATTAAGAAAACAAATCCTCTTGCACACTACGTTCCATGTGCAGCGCACTCCTTAAATTTGGTTGGAGTACGTGCTGCAGAGAGCTGCGTTGGAGCAATCTCATTCTTCGGATTTGTACAGGAACTATACAACTTTTTTCGGCTTCAACTCATCGTTGGTCAATTATGCTTGAACATCTCGAAAAGGAAGATGAAAGGAGACAATACTCGTCTTTAGTTCTGAAAAAAGTGTCAGACACGAGATGGTGTGCGAGAGACGATGCGACTAAGGCTTTGTCAAAAGGCTATAAGAGTTTTCAGAAAGCTTTGCAGTCTCTCATTAACGATGAAACTCAGACACCGAAAGTGATTCACGAGGCTAGATGTCTATTAAAGGAGTCTGAAAAAAAAAGAAAATGCCGTAATGACAATATTCTGGGCTGCCATACTGAATCGAATCAATGGTGTCAGCATATCTCTACAAAACCCAACTATTGAACTTCGAACAGCAGTCGATCTTCTAAAATCACTTCTAGATTTTTTGCTTTCGCAGAGAGAATTATTTGACGACTACGAAATAAAGGCAAATGAAAAAACAGATACCGAATACAGTGATGAAAATCAGCGTGTGCGAGGAAGGAAAAGGCATCACAATGATGGATCTGCAGAAGAAGTTGTGCTCAGGGGAAGAGAGAAGTTAAAAATTGGAACGTATTTTCCAGTACTAGACAAACTGTACGCAGAATTGTCGCAGCGACTAGAAGCTTATCGAGAAATTAACTCTTTGTTTGGATTTCTAACAGATTTCTTGACAAAGTCCAACGATGAAATTCAGGAGGCTTGTACAAAATTTCATGAGCAAAGCTAACATTGTACCTGCCGAAGAATCGTTTAAATTGATTTTTGATAATATGGTACAATCTACTTTCCCGAATGTAATGATATCGTTACAAATATATAGGAGTCTGATGATATCAAACGCCATGGGAGAACGAAATTTTTCAAAATTGAAATTAATAAAAAACAGTCCCCGTTCAACAATGTCTCAGAACCGTTTAAATTCATTGTCAATCATGGTCATTGAAAATGACGTATTAGAAAAGGTCAGCTGCCAAGATGTTTTGAAAGATTTTCTTTCGAAAAAAGTTAGAAAAGTTAACATTTAAACTTATTGTAATGCACGAAAACAATAAACATCTTGAAAGTTGACTTTTCCAATTTGTACTCCACAAAACTGCATTCTTCAGTTTATTGTATTTTATTGCGTTTACCAAAATTATATTAGAAATAACCAAGTCGCGCTTTATTTATCTTTCCTGACTTATCATGAAACCTGGGTCATCACCTATCTATAACGTATTCATTACGACCATTTCAAAAAAGCTAACGTGTCAGGTAAGGCGATACTGCAGCATCAAGTCAAAGTAACCATTTTGTAACAATAACACATAAGACATTGAAGTAATACATGAAGAAAAAAGGGGTACTTTTTCTATGTTGGCATTGGTATTTTTCTAATATCAACATAGGATATTTTACTATGTAACATACGCATTATTCCTATGGCATATAGGGAAAATTCCAATGTTAACATAGGCATTATCCCTATGGCAACATGAGGATAAATCCTATGTTAACATAGGAATTATTCTCATGTACATAAATTCCAAAAACAATAATCGATGATTATCAATGACGATTAATGATCAATAATCATGATTAATCATCATCAATTGCAATTAAAAAATTTTGTTTTCCATGGTAACATAAAATTTTTCTTAATGCACTTCGAATTTTCTTAGTAACAAATATTTCGAAACAGAAAACCAGAAGCATATTTTCGTTTTGTAATTTCAAAAAATTGTGAGCATTTACCATTCGAAAAATATCAAATTATAATTAGGAATGATTCTTAATAAATGAATTCTACATTTATTGTGTGGTTTGTTTTCTCATTTCACCTGCCTATAGTCTAAATCCGACAAGAATGTGAAATATGTAGTTTCCAAAAGATTTTTTTCGAATTAGATAGGAAAAATTCCTATGTTGACATAGTCAAAATCCATATGCTAATCTAGGTATTTCCCTACGGCAACATAGGAAAAATACCTCTTTTTCCGTACAGGGTTCCTGGAGTCGATCATCTGGAAGTTAATCACATCCCTTCATCAACCTGGAGGGACGTGATTGCATTGCCTAGGGGCCCGGACAGGGTTGTTGCCTAGGGGCCCGGACTGGGTTAATCCGGCTCTGATTGTAACTCAAACTTTTGATGACCTGTGAAATATTTAAACATTGTTTTAGATCAAATCAATGTCTGTTCGGAAATCAAATATTAGGTTTTAAAGTAAACGACAAAGGACTCCAAATAGACGAAGAAAAAATTCAACCAATCCTAGAATTCCCTAAACCTAAAAACATTATACAATTACAGCGCATTATAGGAATGGCAAGTTTGTACAGAAAATTTATCCCGCACTTTGCCGAAATAATAGAACCTATAAACCGATTACTTAAAAAAGATAAACCATGGGATTGGGTATTAGAACAAGATGAGGCTTTCCAAAAAATTAGAGATCTTTTAACGTCAGTACCTATATTAACGTGCCCAGATTTTACTCAATCCTTCGAACTCGAAAGCGACGCGAGTAATACAAGGCTAGGAACTGTACAGACACAGACAATTGACGGTCTAAATTACGTTATCGCATACACTAGAAAATTTATGACTCATCGGAAAAAAATCCCAGATGGAAGGGCTCGGTTCTGAAATTTGAACCTGGAGAACATTTTTTTTTTTTATAAGTTTAAGGTTTCGAGTTTAGGGATTCCAAGCGGCTCGAATCAGGTAAAGGATTTTGACAGTTCTGGGTCAGAGTAGAGTAGATCCGACCTACTGGCCTGGAATCCCAAGTAGATACAGGATCTACGTTTGGAGACCCCTGATATAGACGATTTGCAGTTTGCAATAAACACTAGCAAAAATTCTTCGATCCAATTCACCCCGGCATTTCTAAACTTGGGTCTCGAATTAAAACCAATTCAGTTGCTCCGAAAAAGATAGAAAATTATAGCGCTACTGAATTTCAAGGCGTCGACAAATGGACCGATAAACTAAGAAAATCACAAGTCATTAAAAAGGAAGTTCAGAAAAACCTAGAGCAAGCAAATAATAAACAGGCCAATAATTATAACTTAAGAAGAAGACCAATAGAATTTAAAATAGGAGACAGGGTTCTTAAAAAGGTAAGCAAATTGTCTAATAAAGCGAATAAAAAGGCAGGTAAGTTATACGACCAACATGAAGGTCCTTTCATTATTAAAAAGAAAATTTCTCCAACAATCTACGAATTAAAAAACCTCAAGGGGAAAAGTATCGGAGAATGGAACATAAATGACTTTAAATTAGGAAAGGGCACATAGGCACACAGTAACTAAATAACTTAGATTTGAACAATTTAAATTTAATCAATGGCCATAAGGCAATGGATGATTAGCACTATTTACACGAAATGACTCCAAAAAGAAATGAAACAACTCGATCCTTACATGTATTTGGAAAAAATAAGTTCAGACAGACTCCAAAGACAAAATTAGGCAGCAAGAATTTTTCCCCTTTCAGCAGAATAAATTCTGCAAAAACCTGCTAGTTATGCCAAAACGTACTCCAGGTGGCCAATTACTAGGAACACCTGCCGAGATGCCAAGCTTGGAAGTGGCTGCAAAAACGCTCGGAGAGGACCGAAGAAAAATATTGAGGTACCACCCACACAAACATATTAGGCAAGCACTAAAAAACTGGGACCAGGAGGAGGAAACGAAGGCAGCTGTGGGAGGAGCAGTAAGAACGCTACAGAACCTCCACAGTATATAAAACAAAAAATGGCTAAGGACTTAATGCTAAAGGCAAAACTCCATCATCTTGAACAAGCCAACAGAGCAGCCTGAGAATTATATACAAACTTTAAAACAGAACAAAGACAAAGAAGGGAAGAAGAGATAGTAGAAGAAAGACGAAAAGAAGAGGAACTGGGAGAAACAATAGAAAGACAGAGAGCCATTCCATGGCAGAAACTATTAGAGCGACGCAAAACCCATGAAGGGTCCAGGAGGGAACAAGAGGACAAACAGATGGAGGAAGAAGAAAGAAATAGGGAGGAATGGAGGACATATCGAGAGAACAGAGACAAGGAATACAAAGAATGGTTGAAAACATACAAAAGGGAACACTAACGGAAACTTTAAAGATAAAATCCGGAAGAATGATTAACCCTTTGCGGCGCACATTTTTCTATCAAACAAATTTTACTGTTATGTCCACCTTAGTGCGTTTTTAAGGTCGCTGATCACGAATCTAAAGTTAGATGTCCAAAATTCAAAATGGCGGATCCAATATGGCAGACAAGTTTTTTTAAAAGTTATTAGATTTTTATAAGCCTTTTCACTCGGGGTTTTTCGAGGTCGCTGATTACGAATCTGTAGCCCGAATTTCGCAATTCTGCGTTCGATTTCCACAATACTTTTGGGTTGAATATTTGATCTATTTTTCATAGAAAATTGGAATTATTTAGCAAACTATGTAAAAATTATTTGTCTTGTATGAGGATGAACTTGCGTTTCTTAAAGTGGCAAATACTTGAAATAAATCGAAGAAAAAAAATTATTGATGCAAACAAAGACTTTATTTTATTTTATTACTCACACTAACATTCTTCTGAGAATTTTGCATATAAAAAGCCCATAACCATACTATCTACCCCCTACCGTCTCCAGCCGGATTTTTACTAAAGGCGCTCGCATTTGCTTGGATGTTTATTCAGGAGAGAGGAAAACTGCAGAATCCCTTTCCCGAGCTCAGCTTTATTTTCCTGAATGCATTTAGCTGAAAGAAAAAGTGCGAATACAAAATGGTAGTAGTAAATAAAATTTCTCATTCATTTTCATACATATTTTCAAGCATATAGATTCTTACCATGATGTTGGTAATAGTAATGATGGTAATATTAATTATGACTCCTGTTTATCTAGAATACTTGCTAACCCATTCGGGCGTATCACTGCTGTTGAATTTGCCGATTGAAACTTATGCAAGCTTTCTTCCAGGCTGTGAAGCAAATTTGCAAACCCTGATGAAAAATTATTACAAACAATTACGAAAAACTGAAATCGTTTATACAGAAACCTACAAATAAATTCAATAGATTACAGCAAACATTGCCGGAAAGTAGGGGAGAGCGGGGCGAAGCCGACAATTCCTTTTAAAGTCGTTTTTTTATTTAAAAAAAAGTGTTTGACAACGTATTAGGTATGTTTGGATCGAGAATTTAATTGGTTACAAAATGTTACTGATGATTTTGAACTACGATGCTTTGCTTATCAATTATTAGAAACAAAGTGAAGTGATGGAAAATCCGTCTAGCGAAAAATCGAGGGGCTAAGCCGACAGTCCCCTGGGGCTAAGTTAGAAACTTGACTATAATGTTTGAAGAAAGAAATAGACACAGTTTTTAAAATCTTATTATTATAGCAAACTATATTCTCGATCCAATAATATGTAATACGTTGTCAAACAAAATTTTTTTTTGCATTCTCATCCTATAATGAGACGGTATTATTTTTATGTAAAATTGAACTTCGTCAGTTTTCATGAAATCTTCACGTTTTGAGGCCCCCTGAGAAAGAAAAACTATTTTTACAAAGGTGTCTATATGTATGTCCATATATCTGTCTGTATCCTGTAGGGACGTTGACGAATTCGGTGTCAACATAGCCCCACGCGTCAATTTTTTGTATTGGTATCCGAAAAACATTGAAAATCATCGGAAAATAAAAATTTAACAATAAATTTATGTCTAGCACGTTTTTTTACGTAAGATGATCTTAACTTTAAAATAAATGACCTTGATTATAGTGGACGAGAATATGTCATGTCTTGGAGAATGTCACGAAACTCTACCGATAAAGTTAGGGTATCAGGGACCACCTTTATTTAAAAAAAAAGTAAGATCACACGGTTTATAATTTTCATTAACAAAAACATGTGTCGGCTTAGCCCTTTCTTCACTACAACATTTATCTATTATTCGGATGCATTTTGTACTTTTTTTTGTATATTATTGTATTTTATTGTAGTTTCAATTTTCCAAAAGAATGCATTTGAAAAAAAACTACAAGAATCTACAGGAATTTACAGGTTTTGCAAAAAAAAGTTCTTTTCTTCAACCTGGGATGACAAATATTTAGAATATTACAATGAAATAATTTTAGATTATGATCTGTGAATGATATCTAATACAAAAAGCTTATTGAACAACAGAAAACTTAGGTTCTCAACTTTCTTTAAAGGAATTTTTAATTGATTTTGATAACTTGAAAGGATTTCTAAGAATTTTTATGATTGCCATACATTTTTTAAAATTCTATGAAATTATTGAAAGCTCTAACAACTTTTCACGATTTTTAAAAGATTTTAAAAGATGTGAAATATCTTCGAACACTGTCAATAGATTAATAATTTTCCAAATCTTTATGAAAT
The DNA here is from genome assembly GCA_932066315.1 of Andricus coriarius. NCBI lineage: Eukaryota > Metazoa > Arthropoda > Insecta > Hymenoptera > Cynipidae > Andricus > Andricus coriarius. The sequence goes on along the minus strand of CAKNWT010328758.1, from coordinate 10,411 downwards.
GTCCAGTAATAAGAGATGCCACAATTTGACTTGCCAGGGGTTGGCATGACTCAACCCCAACTCATTGGAAATTTACCCTGAATTCGTAATAATATGTTCTGAATTATTTTTTAATCTTTCGAATTCTTTGAAAATCCCTTGCATTTTTTAACTCATTTCAAACTTACCAAACTCAATAAATTTTTCCATATTTTTCAATTGATTCTAATTCACTTAATTTGTTTAAATCCAGCTTGAATTTTTATGCGTTTCATCGAATCCTTCTCATTTTCCTTAAATATCTCTAAATTCACTCCAAGTTTACTAACATCAATGGAATTTTTTTATTTTTTCAACCTATTTGCATTCTTTTGAATCAACTTGAATTGTTTTGAATTCTTATGTCCAGTGCAATTATTTTGAACTCTTTTAAATTAAAAAAAGGTAACATTCACATTACAATAGCATATTATTGACTATTTCTTATTTTTGGTGTTAGAAATGAGTATCTTTTGTTCACTTTTGCGGTTTAAATATGTCACTTTTTCCCGGTAAATTAGAAGCTCGAAGCCCTGAGAATAATAAATTCAAAAAATTAACCAACTAACTTATTACTAAGTAACATTTTCACTTTCGCTTCTTATTCCACTTTTTGAAATTCACGTCGGTACTCTTTTTTTTTAATTTTAATCGTCACAACTCTTAAAAAAAACAATGTGAAGTTCGTAAAAATGGAAGTGAAAATAAAGTTGAGAAAGTTACATAATTGCCCCCTTCCTATATAACAGAAAATGAGAAAATAATCTCATTTTCTGTTTTCTCAATACCATGTTTGTGTAATATTTCATACAAATGATAAATATTCACTTATTGAAAGAAAGTATTTGTATTTATTTCTATAGAATAAAAATTGCATCTACACATCCACCGGAATGAATAAAAATGATTATATGAAATTAAATATCGAACACTTTGTCAATGTGGGCGACAATATAAATTTCAAGAGAGCATTTTTAACTTACTGAAGGCCTTCAAACCTAGGGCCGTCATCTATTTCCCTAGCAAACTTTTTATCCTTGCGGTTAAAACAAAAATTAATATCATTATTATTATCTCCAGTAATGGTTCCATTAAATACTCAATAAATTTAAATTAGTGAAAATTTCACTAATTAACTTATATACCGTATTGTTAACTAATATTAGAGTGACATTCTATGACTTCACGAATGGAATTGTGAAAAATCACAAATTTATTTTACCTCTAAAAGTCATTGAACAATTAAAACAATTAAATAATTAGTACACTTTCCTTGTCGATTGTTTTCGATATCAAATCGCGATTCTTGTGGAATCATTTTCAACCTTGAATAAGTATGGTACAATAGATAGGTATGTAAATAATTCTACTGTTTCCACATAACCTGTGTATAGGTTTCACAATACTGTATTCTTATTGTTTCAATAAAGTCGAAAATGCTACAATTTCGCGTTTCATTAATAGCATTTTCTATTTATTTGTCGTTTCTTAATTCAAATAGTAAAATATTTCTATAACAATCAGCGAAATTTCATCAATTCAAATTTAGAGAGTATTAAGAACTTATGCAACATTTATCCCTCTTTGGGCCCAAAGAAAAGTGGCTTTTTCATATATGAAAATCCAATGAAGAGGTGCGCCACTAATTTTTTAAGGTTCTTTAGAAAAATCAGCTTTTATTTCCACTGCATTACACGAGAAGTAAAAAATGTATAAAATATAATCAAACCGAATTAAATTCATAAATTAAAATATTCTACGTTTAATACCAGTGCGATTACACTCTGGATATTTCTTACCCAGTTTTTAGCGTCTTTATAACTGAATGCATCTGCGAAAATAAATAAAAATTGTAAAGCTTTAGTCTAAGAAGACATTACCTAAATTGTAACTTCTGAGATTTGGATATCTCTTGGAAAATTAATCCTGTTTATCATTACATATGACCTCTCTGATGTCTATGTATTTACATTTTCTAGGAAATTACTTTATCACAAATTACAACAAATTAAATCAATATTTTTTGTTTCTTCACCAAAATATTATAAAATGTATTTAAACACTTTTTGTAATTTTAACTTACTCGCTCGTAAAATGAGACTGAAAAGAAGAGTCGCTATCAGGTGTGGCTGGATCATTTTTAAATCCTGCGTATTCTAAAATCATTTAAAGAAAAATGATTAAAGATCTATTTTGAATTTTGAATTTAAGCTCTTACTTCTTTCTTGATTCGCTTAAAGATCCAACATTGTAATGATTGAATTGTAAAGTCTATAAATCGGAAGTTGTAAATTTGTTATCACATAGGTTTTTAAATTTCATCGCATTTAAAATTTAGTGATATTATCAGTGTAGCCTCCCGGAAGAATAACTTACATTGACTTTATCCTTCACAATCTTCATGAAAGATTCTTCCTACTATGTACATTTTTCAAGAAAACAGGTATATTCCTAATGCAGTTATTATCACAAATTGAAGAGTTTATGAATTCAAGTTCTTTGTACTTCGAAAAATTTCAACTGAAGATTTTTAAATTATAACTATTTGAAATTTAATAATATGTTACTGTGTAATGAGTCATCTCCTGCGTGTCAGCGAATAAGAAGCTCTAATAATGTTTGTTTCCGAGCCACTCTAATGTGCCTGCTCATAATTTTTACGTTTTTCCTAGGATTTCAATTTACAAGTTTGGAAGTCTTTTAATTTTTTAATCATTCAGTTCTAACTATTCACAATTTTAAAATGTGCAATGTTTTTATTACTTTCAGAATTATTAAATTTTTATGTTACTCAGTACGTTTACTATTCTCCAGTTTTTGGGAGTTTGCAATTTCAAATCGCACAATGTAAAGCTGGCTGCCGATTTGATAATTTAAAATTCTATAACCCTGAAATTGAAAATTATTTAATTTTTAGTATTGGGAAAATTTTATATTGAAGGAATTTCAGTTTTGCATTCTTCGAAGTTACATTTTTTATAATTGTAGTTTTGGTCCTTGGTTCATCCGTCCACCACAGTTTTTGCGCTACGACAATTTAAAAGTCAGATTTTGGTACATATTTGTACCTGTGGACTGGAATATATCACAGACTTTTATTGCCACGCTTTTCATTGCTCTCGTGAAAGTGTATGTAGAAAAAGAATCGCACTAGCGAACAATGCGATGTAATCGCGTTGGAAGTAAATAGCGCTAAGCGTTTGGGTGAAATTCGGTTTCTGTTATCAAGAGGCGTTTGGTTGTCTGAATCGGTGATACAAATAGCTAATTCACAATCGCATGACAAATGTTACTTGCGATTGAAAGATTGCATCCCAAGTTCGTCGCAAAGTTCTCAAGTTGAATGGCCAGATACAAGAATCGATACCCATCGTTGCAATTGGGCACTGATCAACTAGTTTTGCCAGGCACACTGAAGTACCAACGGTCCGACTTCAACTCCAACGCTAAGCGTAAAACGTAGGTATGTACGTAAATCACAAAATAAACCCCCAGCGGTGCTGTTATCGTAATCAAGTGATTATTGCGGACTTGATCTGGCTGTTCGGCGCCAAACAACAATGCTGAGAGTTGATTTTGTTGTCTGAGTGCTTTTATTAAACGCTTAGCGTTGAAGGTAGGATGGAGGCGCTTGCACGAAAGGTGAATTCTGTAAAAGGTGCTTCAGAGCGCTTAACACAAACTGGTTGATCAGTGCCACATTTCAATGCTGGTTATCGATTATTTTGTCTGACCATTCAATGTGAGCGCTTTGCGACGGACTTAGGATGCAATCTTTCAAACGAAAGTAGCGTTTGTCATGCGTTTGTGAACTGGCTATTTGTATGACCGATTCAGACAACCAAACGCCTCTTAATAATAGAAACCGAATTTCGCGTTTGAAGCTCGATAACGTGCAATTATATGAAGGCTTTGCGCGTTCCTTAAACGCTTAGCGTATCGCTTGAACGCTTAGCGCTTATCACGACCAACGCGATTACATCGCATTGTTGGTCCGTGGTCAGGAGAGCATAAACTAAAAAATATCAAAAACTTTGAAAATTCCACCGGTACCTTTTTTACCATGTATTTGGTGCGGGGTCCTTTCAAATGTTTTGACTTTATTTTTAATGATTTGAAATTAGAAGACTTCCGTAAGATAGCTTCTTAACATTTTAAATCGAATTTCGTGATTTTTCTGTGGTATTATTTTTTACGAGAACAAATAAAGGTGAAGTACACTAAGAGTGCAAATAATCTCGTATTTTTCAACATTGAAGTGACGTAGCCTGTTTACAAGTTTTACGATATCACCTTCTGGTTGCGTCATGGATACACTAAGGCTTCTTTGATTAAAATTAAAAATGAGTAATTAGCTAAATTTTTGTGGTCTAGGTGTACAGAGTTCATCGGTAAATATTTTTTTGAACCAGAAGAAAGCCGGAAAATGACCAGGATTTTTTTTTTTAGAATTTTAATGGTCATCCTGAAATATTTTGAAATATCTATTTTTTTCTTCAGGTATTCTCTTTTGTCTAAGGCTGAAGATTTTTTAAAACCTGTACAGGTCTCACATGAATATTATCAAGAAAATAATTGCACAAAAACAGTCGTAATAAATGATAAACTGAAAACTCATTTTCATGTAAAATAGCACATAGCTAAGTATTTTGTGAAACAAGGTAAACACTGGAATTAACACTGAAGCTAGAAAAGAAACGAAAAATTGACAATATAATCAATTCGAATAAATTTAAATAAAGTCCATGATTACCCAAGGATTATCATGTTCCAAAATAATTCCGGGGTAGTATACTGCTCAAATGTTTCTTTTTCTCTTTACAATTTTTCCTATTTTATTCAGGGGGTAATAAGATTCACTAAAAATAACTTCGATAGTTATTTTCAAGAATTCTCTATTAAAGGAATACAGAATGACTCATTCCGAAATAATTTTATGGTGGGGATTAAAACCTTGGCCATCGTCACCTAAAAATAAGGGCGGTGAAAATACAGAAAGACATGCCGATGCTTCCTTTTATGTGTATTTACTGCTTCTACCCTTAAATAAATTCTATACTGTGATCAAATTTAATTGAATTAAAGGTATAAATAAATTGTGATGCATGAAATTAACTAAATGAAAGAGTATCCTAATGCAAGATTTGTTCATAGGGAAGAAAATAAAAGCAGAATTGTTCAAGTGACCTAAAATGTATGGCCCGTGTCTTTTGACCGTAGTAAGAGAATAAGGGACTCATGCGAAGGAGTGTAGGTGTTTGGAGCCTCTCAGCTTACATGCATGTTCAAAAGTATCAGAATTTCCTTGAGATATATGGACACAGAAACAAATCTCTACTAAAAATCTCGTTTGAAGAGCATGTGACACGAGATGGAAAGACTGGAACGTAGGACCAAAAACCTTCATCCACAAAACTTACCGACGAACATCAGACAACGGAGAGCATCTCCGATGGTAGGATTTCTGCTAGGAATAGCGAGATCTGTTGCAGGACTTGTCATCTATCATGATAAGCAACTATTACACGCAAAATTCAACGAGTTGAATGATGTCCAAAAGAATTTATCTCACCTCATTGGGCAACAAACCCATGTTTTGAGAGCTGATCTCGAGAAAATATGAAATTGGAGAATATACGCCATAAATAAACTAGACAAACACTTTAAATCAAATGCTGAGAATGATGGAAGCCGGATTGGATAGCTAAACAAGATCAGCCGATCAGCTCCTAGATGTCATATACAACGCTAGAAGAGGAAATCTACATCCCTGTCTGATAACCACCTACCAACTACAGGTTTCATATCGGCATGTACAGGAACGTGGTCCCAAACTCATGTTATCTATTCGAGGACCAAAAGTCAGTAGCGAGAAATTGGCACAATCATGAGCATGAACGATCATGATGAGGAATGGATATTTAAGGTTCGAAATGGATATACCACTTCTCTACAAATCAGATTATCAACTGTACCATATCTATTGAAGATCCGTACCTCAAGAAATATGTGTAACCAACTCTGGCCGGGCGTATATAAATTTTAATTTCAGATATATCGCCGTAGATGAATCTCAAGGAATCTATATCCTAACGAATGAAGATATATTCTTGAAATGTAATTACCTTGAGCAATATCATCTTTGCAAAGGAGATGTTATCATCTAGGAGACACCGTCCAGGAAAACTTGAGAAAGTTAGCTGCTGCTACACCCAACACAAGACACGTTTAAAATCTACGATATCAAAATTTCATACCAGAGCAACACATATTGGATCAAGGTGAAGACTTTAGCGGGATGGATTTACTCTCTCGGCAGGGAGGAGACAGCAGAATTAATCTGCCCAATGCAACTATTAATAAAAATTCAGTTATCATAATTGGAAATAGTCCAGCTACGTCCAGGCTGTATATTGAAAACAGAGTCCTACATCTTAACCAGTCTTTCAGTCAACCCACATTCTACAGAGTTGATTTATGAGCCAACTATACATGTAGACCAAACAAAAATATCACCTGTTGTTGGACACAATAACAAGTAGATTAACATCACGCAATTAATGCCTATAAGATCATCGAAGGAGACGATACCTAAAGGCAAACAAATGTGGAATTTGTATGGGAGGTCGAGAAGAAATTAGAGGCCTTCAGTGATCACAAGGCATTCCGCAAAAATCATTGAACCCTTCCTCGCGAGTATTATATTGGATTAGGTTTATTAACAATTCTGCGATTAATTACATATTTTTTTCTCTCTGAAATCTCAATATTAATATACGATACATATAAAAACAAAAGAGAAAGAAAATGCCCCTGAGTGTTAAATTTCAAAAAGTCTAAAATTTCGAAAGTCGAAGTGTAACATTTAAAAAATTTTACACAAATGTACCATATTCTCTATATTAAGTTTAAACCACTGGACAGAAGAAGCTAGTATTGAATATAAATTACATTACCTTTTGATATAATGACGAAGCTGCATGTGTGAATGAAGAATATTAGAAGCCCTACTAAGCCCGTATACGTATGCCCAAAAAGCGTCTGAGCCAACGACAGTTTAAGTCCTGACATGTTCCGAGAAGTTATCTCATAAGTTTAGCTTCTTAGAAAACTGATGAATTTTACTGTAAGAAAATAATTAATCCAGCTAGGATGGGAAAGGACTGTTCATTTGTACCCCCTTATCAAGGACAATACCAAAGATTTCCAGGGTGGGTTTGTTACGTGCCGTCCTGGTAGGTGTATTGTCTTATCTCATAGTGTCCTTTCTATATGAGCAACCGATGCATTTGGACAGCTGATCTGACCTGTAATAAATAACCCTTAATGATAATATTTGAATGACTGTTGCCCAATTCAGAATTTCTTACTATTACGAAATATTTTCAAAATTAGGTACTGATGGTAATTGACAGTTATATACTACTGAAATAAATAAACTAAATTGGAAACAATTAATAATTATTGTTCAATCAAATTCAAATGATAATTTTACAACATTAAATGAAAGAAATCAAGGGTTCCACGGCTCCTCTCTAAATTGTCGCTTAAAAAATAAACATCCAATTAAAATTAGCAAACTGCTTGGAAAAATTAGCTACCTCACCCGCGTATTCGTACCTTCGATTTGGCCACTCACAAAATTCTCATAACATTTCTTTATTACTTTTTGCACCGAGAAGAAGTATTGCGGAATTCGAAAAACACGGTTTCTCATGCCCATTTGCACTCGACGAGGAATTGAGCTATGCCACGACTTCATTAATAATTAAATTTAGTGATTGGCCATGAAGGACCTTTTCAAACGGTAGTTCGCAGAGACTCCTTATTTTGTATTAGGTATTGTTCCGAATTTCCGTATCACCATATACAAATTCTGGGTGTACGTGTTGATTTCTTGGCCCCCACTCTGAAAGACTTTTCAGCAGGACACACGGAAGCTTTCCTCGACTCATTTTCCGACACTCGGCGCGAGATCTTAGCACGGGTCACGTGTGACTCTATTTTTCACCATGTAACCTTAGCTTTGACTTTGCGAATAAACCCAGTTTTATTAATTATATTTCATTTTAAATCTGTAATTTCTTGCGTTCACCTAATCACTTGCGCGATCATCATTATGTTCGAGTCTAATCCGAAACATTGGTCCTTCGATTACGGATATTTATACTAATCAACCGGTATGAAAGCGCTGAAAAACGATCGTATCAAGTTTTTTGAAAAAGCGTTACGCGCATTCAATGTGAAACAAGTGTAAGTTTAAGTGCAAGTTTAAGCGCACAGAGTGAATGCACCTGGAATATAAAAGCATAGTGCATCATCCATCGAACACCATCGCATTTTGACGTTGCAAAATTTCAGTAAGCATATTTAAATAGCTCTTAATCGAGCTTGTAACGATAACTATCCAAACTTTCGCTCGATAAAAGTGTCTAAATATAGATTTGTCAAAGGGATTAACGTGAACCGTACATTC
>CAKNWT010328757.1:0-11625 GCA_932066315.1 Andricus coriarius | reverse complement strand
TAGCATTGGGTAAACAATTTTTTCAAAAAGATAAATAATTATTTACTGGATGTGTGATGTGACCTATTGGATGTGGAAAGCAGATCACTGGGCGTGATAGATTGAACCAGTGATATAGCGCTCCACGCGGGCAAGACATAAATCTCCAGTCGTCTGGAACGCGCACGTCGCGTCGCTGGTCAGGTCTTGACATTTCTCGAGTGAAAACGAACTTTATTGTGTACTAGTGTTTGTTTTATACATTTTTGGCGTCTGGCTGTAATGAGAAGCGGATATAATATCTTTCGCTTGATAGTGGGAGGCCCCTGTCCACTTGGGTTTGACTTTACGTGACGCGACACGTTGACATAACGACCCATTATATTGCAGTCCGGCCTTCATTTATTGTTGTGTGAGTGAAGTGAGGTTTTTGAAAGTTAATTTTGCAAAGGCTAGAACAAAAGTGGTGAATGACAAGTGTCATACCTAACCAGCTGACGGATGACAACGCGTACGACCAAAAGACTGCTGGTACTGATAAACCAGTAAACGTCACTGATTAAACCAGTTCCGAAACTTCACTGAATGAACCAGTGGATTCTCACTGATTGCCAGTGAAACACTTCTGGCTATTTCAACAATTGAGATTTTACCGGAAATCAGTGAGATTTCACTGGTTCATTTTTAGAGAGTAGGTTCAAAGCAGTTCTTAGCTCCTAAGAAATCATTTCTTTGACTTAATAACACAGGCATACAAAAAAAGAGTTGGGCTGAAGCAAAGACTAGACATATTAATTCTCATGTATTTTGACGTGCTGAAACCGAATCCGGGGCCAGAATGCTCTATCCCACACTTTTTTCTATTAAATTGCAAAAAACCGCCCTTAAGAACCGAAAATTGCACCGTGAGATGGATCAGCATTAGGAAAGCGTCTAAAAATGATTGCGAGGCACAATATATAAGTGATTTGATGCGTTGACTCCAAATCCGGGGCCAGAATTTTTCCATCATCGGCCATTCACCACTCACTCCAACTTCTTCATATTTCGAAATTGCAAAAAACCAGGCATGAAAACCGAAAACTCCCCGGTAAGGTGGTTCAGCATTAGGAAACCGTCTAAAAATGACTGCAAGACCCAATTTATATGTAATTTCATGCGCTAAAGCCGAATTTGGGGCCATAACTCCTTCATTACCCTTAGTCTTTTTTTACATCGCGAAAAACCACCCTCAAAAACGAAAAATTCTACTTTAAGGAGAATAAGCATTATGTATAAATGTGAAAACCAACTGGAAATGATTGCCAGACCAAATCTATATATATATTTTTAAAGCCGAAGTCGGAATCGCTTACGAACCTTCCAGTATCTTCATACTGTGCAAAATAATTCTAAAATCTAGGAAATCCTTTATGTGGATCTGTGCCCACCGCCACGACGTGGAGGTGCCCTGGTTACAGACACAGGCGATAAAATGGGCTTTAAAAAGAATACAGCAGACTAACAAAATTTCCAGCAGAATGTGAATTTACGGTTTATAAGGGGTTTTTTTTGCAATTTTCAAAATATGGGAGGTGGGAGTGAGGGGCGAAGGGCCGGTAATGTAGCAATTCTGGCCCGGATTTAGAGTCAGCACATCAAACAACATATAGATTGGGTCTCATATTCATTTTTAGACGCTTTCCTAATGCTGATCTACCTCACGGTGGAATTTTACGTTTTAAGGGTGTTTTTTTGCAATTTGTTAGAAAATAGTGTGACATGGAGCATTTCTGGCCCCGGATTCGATTTCCAAAGCAGGAAGCGATGCTGGATGTGTTTCCAGAAAGCCTAACATCTGTCACTTGTTTTATACTACCCCACAGATACCCTACAGTTTATCATTTAAAAAAAGCTAAAGGAAGCCATTTCCTTGGATCCAGTATTTTTTTCAGTTTACGTACCACTGTGAAACCGTGAATATCATCAAACAATCCGTCAACCATCAACAATGTCTTGAATACAAAAAATGAAACCCATTTTAAAAAATCGGCTTAAACAGCTTTTTTTCTAAATGTAATAAACAATCAATCCAGAAAAAACATTAAAATCGGCTTAGAATTATAACCTCCAGCTTAATTTGGCAGTGAAAATCGGATTTAGCTCCTAACGGTCTAAATCCTAATTAGTGAAATTATTACTAATTGAATTAGCAGTTAAGAGTTTGAATAATTAAACAGTATATTTTCAAATTTCACTAAAGCACTGAAAAATGGTTGTTTGGGACAGTTAATTAATTAGAAGGCCTACTACTTCAGTATGTAACTAGAATATTATACACGCGCACATGTGCGCGCCAACTTTTGTATTCACTTTTATCCTTTACCCAATTGTCAAAAAACTATTTATTTGTGAAAACTTTTGACCACTTAAAGTCTTACTACACTTAGATTCTATAAGAATGTATTCACTCAATCTATTCAATGTAGAATTATTTTATTTACGATTACTATTATTAACAGTAAAGTGCAAGATATTATTTGAAGATTTAAAGTTCACGACTTATCCTGCGTAATAAATTTAATAATATGTCGTTGAAAAACTTATTCGTTAATTATAAAATGGAGATCTAATAAAATTCACGGAATATCATGAATAGGGGCGACGCGGCGTAGTGGTGCAAATATAGACATAAAAAAATCCACAAAATAAATTATTATACCTTATATACAAACGATACATAATTAATATATTTATAAACAACGTATCAAAATTTATTGATAAATTATTAAAATATATTGCTTCTGTACTTTTAGGATATGTAATTTAATATTGCGAAAAAACTTAATTTTTGTACAATGATATTTGCGGGTACTTTCACAGCCATTTTTGTAAATTAGCGCATCAAAATACATCGCTAAATCATTAAAACATTATTACTTATAATGTTTAAAATTATATTCCGATCCGATACTCAGTTAACAAAATAAAAGTAATTAAATAATTATTTGCATTGAAACGTTTCAATACTTTAGATAAATAACAGCGTATGAAAATACATCGCTGAATAATGAAACTGTATCCACATATACTTTTGAAAATTGAACTCAAATACAGTACCGGCCAGAATTCTCAGTCTGCTAAAAAAATCGCATTAAAAACATGCCTCTCTTTTTTCGTACTCAACACAACGATATATTTATTTAGAAGGATTTTTTAAAAACTGTTTGAAAGGTTATTAAATTTTAGGTCGTTTGAGCCCTACTTAAGTTATTTGGGATAAACCGGGGTCGAGATAGGATTTGAGAAAGATCGACCTATTTTCCGTTTTTGAACAATTTTCGATTCTCCACTTTCACATTCTGCATGCTTTAGGTAAGTCATCTAAAAAAATTAAAACTTCTCTAAATTGAGGCTTGGAATCTCCTCTTCAAAGTAAGACCAAGAACATAATTAATTCAGGGTTTCCGAAAAGAAAATCGGTTCGTCGATCGGCATTCGAACCTAAATCGTTCGTTAACATGCAGAAGACAACAGACGAAAGAATATAGTCACCACTGGACCGTCCGATTTTTGTCTTGGCTACACCTCCATATTTCTCATGATAATTCGTTATGTGTCAACGGTAGGCGACGTGAGGTGATACAAATATTTAGAGCGAGAAGGACACACACACAACGGAGGTACAAAATGTTGCTCTTTATAGTAATTTGTGTTTAATAATGTGTTCATCTTGCAAGCGAAGTCAGATAAATGTTGATTTTTCTACTATCTTCCAATAAATTTACAAAACTAATTCAATTTTTTTTTAACCAAATCGTTTCACTTTTAACCGACGAAAATTCTTTAGTCGGAGTGGATCCGACTTCACTTGTATATTTACTGAACACTCAGGTATGTTCTCATTCTTAATTTTAAATCAGTTTTATTGTTAGCACTTCTAATCTAGTCAGAGAATTCTAAAATTCTTATAATCATATTTTGATACATTATCTCAACTATCACTCTGTAATTTTCTAGGTTATGTTGTCAAACATCTTCATATATTGAAAAGCACTACCGAAGTTTAATCGAAACGTTTCAACATTCACATGTCTTGAGGAACCTTTCAGTCACTTTTAATAAATTTTGACTCGGAGTCAGCACAACTACCACACTTTTTATTCGTGCAACATTGTTCCTTGGACTCCAGTCTCTAGCCGCGGATGACGTTACGCGACAGATGGGAGAGTGGCAGGTGAAGGTTTCACCTCTGGATATTTTTTTAGAGCTTCGCTAGGGACTGAGTCTGATGCTGGAAAGTCGGAATCTTGTTGAGTTGTCTGAGAAATAAAGCTTTCATACCTCCAAGGCAGCCGATTATGAGAACTGCAAGAGGGGGTTTTCTAGCCTTGGTACAGCCTGCTAAGCTCGAAAAGAAGTGCTTGATATTTAGCCCGTTCCTTTTCCTCCCTTGCCGTGATCTTACCGTCGGCTGGTGCCGAGAATTCAATCACGTAAATTATCTTTGTCTTGAGATTTTGGAGGACAACATCAGGCTTTGTAGCACTGATACGTTGAGTCGTGAATAATGAGAAATTCCAGTAAATCTTACACTGATCATTCCCCACAATGAACTGCAGCTGCCCCTGGGCGTATAGCAAGACGGGAATTACATCAACATCATAGGAGTGCTGAAGATGGAAATATAGCACTTTTAGAGCGGCATTGTGTCTCTCTTTGTAACCGTAGCATGCATACTTTAAGCACCCACTGAGAACATGCCCAAGTGTTTCTGGCTCTTGCTTGCACGCTCGGCAGTCGGTATTCATTATGCGCTCGCAGTATACTAAGGTGTCTATAAAACCTTATCAACAGGCAAAAAAATCCCTCAGTCTCCGATCTTAATCCAGCAGACTTCAAACACATGTTAGACAGACCCATCAATAGCTCTTGTTTAGGTATAATGCCGTAGAATTCACCATGGAGGGGCTTGTTAGCATGTTCTCTTAGTAGAAGCGAATGTTCTGCTTCCTGTACACAACTTTTTATCACCAAAGGTGTTAATGATGCTAGTTCATGTGTAGTGTCGCTAGAATCAAATGGGAGAACAAGCTCATCTGCGGCCCTATCTGCGGCACGGTATAGAAACGCAGCAGGATTGACAAATTCATGTCGAGGTACGAGTCGCATAAGAAAATGTGTGCTATTTGAAACTGAGCAGGCTGGAACCAGAGCTGTTCTTCGATGGAGACACTCCAAGCTCAGCAAACCTCTATTCCCTTTATCTCGAGGGAGGTGTATTCGAGGTAGGGAAGATTTGGATGATGACTTCGTTGGATTGTCATCATCTTGCGTGCGCTTCTGTCAAGTTGCTTCAACTCATCGATGTTCCCCTTTACTGCACCAAACGTGTAGAGCAGTATAGGAACGACCAGCATATTGGTCACCTAGATCTTATTCTTCCCAGATAATTCGGAAGCCTACATTTTTCTGTGAATTTTGCGATCAATTTTTTCAAGGGCCATTTTTAACAGACGTAAATTTTGGGATTCTGTTTGTAATACTTGCGGTATTCCAAGATATGCATATTTCTCTCCATTACGAACATGTGGAATGATATTTCCACCTATGAGTTGAACATTCTGATCGTCACGCGATGATGTAGTTCCTTGTCTTCCTTTGTGTAGGTGCCGATCGTTCTAGAGTATCTATTTACGGAGTGCCAAGTTATGTTGACTATTCTGTTACACTAGCTATGCGTAAGAGGACAACGACGCGGCTTATTATTGCCATGGTCACGAGTTGTCGCATCGTGTTGCTCTTAAGCATCCTAGCGCAAGCGAAGTACGTCTACATGCCAAAGTTGTGATCACTGGGAACGTCGATTGGCGTGATGAAACATACTTTTTGCGTCAAAAAACAATCTAGAACATCCATGAAACTAACTTTTTACACACGTCAATAATGATTTTGTAGGGAATTTAGCATTTTACGGTTGCTAAACAGACGTTCAAAGTAGCATCTCCTACGCACGTATGCAAAATTCATTTGTTAGGATGTCGGTAATGTCGGTAAGTAGGAATCGTTGTCCAGCCTTAGTCAATCTTATTTATAAAACTATAAGTTAGGAATCAGAGTACAGCATAGTATATTATGGTATAACATAGTCAGCTTGACTGGTTGCGTTTTAAAATTTCTTATCTTATTAGCTAGAGTTCACGTCAGACACAGTATCGCCGAATTACGCCATTCATACGTTAGGAAATCGTGTCTTTGATTCTAATATCAAATTACTTGGCCATGTGGTTTTCGACTCAAACTGTTCTGAAGTGTTCAAATCATATAATTTTTGAATGATAGATAATTAGATGCATCTCTCGTTTAAGTAAATAAACCGTGGGGTGTATATAGTGAAACCGACTCTCGGAACGCACTTGTGTTAAAAATAAAATCATGCTTGTCATATTATAACAAATGATTTGAAACATCGTATACGTATTTAGACACCTAAACTCATACCCCGACTCTGTGCGCTCTGATGTTGTGCCGGCTTCACGCTTGACTGCTTCTGCCCCGTCTCCCCCTGAACGTGCCTTGACGCCCTATATCGCTTGAATAGGCAGTGCCGCATGAGAAGTTGATGACGACGCGACTCTCTGAGCGCTACTGCGTGATACTGTTCCATGTTAAGAGACTACATAATGTAGTCCTGAGTGCTGACATGAAAAAACCGATCTCGTTACTGTGCCGAACAGACCCGAATAGGGCAGAGAATAGGGATATGACTGTACAACAACAAAAATTCCCAGATCATTTATTGACACCTTGAAATATATCTTGTCCCGTCTATCTAGCTAGAATAAGCTTTGATAATTCACACGCGCATGTATTTAAAAGAATCGAAGACAGATTTGCATACTTACATTTAACACATTTTTTGTCAGCAATATGAAAGGTTGTACTCCCACGTAATTCGTTATTGAGAAATCAAACTTGCTTCTTAGAAAAAATATGCCCGCTGCGCGGGTACATTCTCATTCAGCGCTGCGCGCGCGGCTCGCTAGTTTGAGCGCGCCTAGGGCGCGCGACTGTTGGTTCTCGCGCTTCACGCTCGAGAATATATTCATCTCGCGCTACACGCTCGGTCTTTTTATTTTCCACACATTTGTGCGCAGACCATCTAAAATTAAAGGTCAAAGCGTTAACAGCTGTAATTTGATGAGTGTGTATTCTCTTTTGCTAAAGCTCCCTCGGCTTTAACGAACACATTCTTGTCACGCATCTCGTGCTTCGCACTCGATTTTGTCAACAATTTGAACTTTTCTGCATTATGTTCAACACTGTTATATCTAATGTTTATTATATTTACTTCTGTACCTCGATCTGGTACTGCTTATTCAGATATTGCAAAATAATGTACAATTTTTATTTTTCATGATGACTTTAATATTTTCTCCTTACTTTGCACTAATTTTTATTCTCAGCTGCTCTGAAAATGCGCCCAGTATGAGCGCGCAAATCAAAAACTGTGATTCAAACCCCTCGTAAACTACAATCATAAAGTGAAATTAAACAAGTTTTTTCAATTTGACTTCGAAAAGGGTTCTCAAAGCACCTACAGCTTCGACGATTACATTCTCATTGCGATACTCGCGCTTCGTGCTTAACAAGTAGGTTATACAGATGATTGCTTTTGAAAAAATAAAACCATCTCACAAAATGAAATGGAAAATTTTGTTTCAAAATTTGAAAATGCTCATACTTTTTGAATTTTGATCGAATCAAAAAATTCTATAAGGATAGTTTCGAAATATATTTCATATCTGGTAAAAATTTGGATTGATATTTTTTAATCTATCAGAAATTTTTATTTTCTTATATTTTTTTCCCATCTAAAAGAAACTTGGACAAAAATTTCTGAAACTTGAAAAAATTATTTTTCAAATATTGAAAATGCTCTAAAAATTTTTATTTTGGTTGAAAATATCTGGTTAACGAACTTAACCCTCATTTTAGGACCCTTAAAAAGTATATCAAAGTTTGAGTCGATTCGACAAATCCTTCAAAAGTTAGCGTGGCTATAACATTCAGGTAACCATACATACATACAGACATACAGACACCGACAAAATTTTATGATTTTCGGACTCAGTGAGTACCGAAACGTAAAGATCCGTTAAAAACCAGAGATTGAAAATTTGGACGATTACATTACACTCTCATGAATGAGAATGTAAAAATGATTCTCAAATTTGAAAAACAATATTTCATTGCAATTATCACATAATCTACACTGTGAAAGCGAATATTGCATCACCATTAATACATTTTTTTGATTTAAATACCCTCCACATCGATCTCAAACTTCCTAGATTTAGCACGAACATGAACCACATGTTTTAGCATGGAATATCGGCAATGTGCTTAAGTAGGAATCTTGTGTTAGTACGCTCCCTGTCCCTCTACTTTTCCAGTTTTTTTGCACACGCCTAACTGATTTATAGATTTAGAGAGCACTGGGCGTTGGGAAAAAAACTTTTATTTTAATTTTAACGATTTCAAATAGTAAGTAAATATAGTGAAATTAATAATGCGCCGTAAGTTATAGATTTTATTATATTTACCAATAGGATTGAGGAAAACTGCTAAGATAAAACACAGAATACCACTCGTTATTCTCATTTTGACGAATTCAAGGAAACCCGGTTATGACGAGTGGCGGAAAGAGTGTAAGTATTATATTATCAGTATTTTAGAACGCTTTTTTTACGCTGAAGTTTACAAAATACATAAATAAGATTTATGACATTATTATATACTATTAAGAGAAACCCAAATTACTTATTACGCAACTGAAATTTGAGCATTTTTTGAAAGACATGATACAATTTTGATGATTAATTATAAATTTAATATAAAATCGCTCTTTTATTGATGGAATAATAAAATGTTATTAAAGACAATGCATATTAATTTTTTCACGAAACTAAATTTAAAAAATTGGGTAAAGTTAGGATTAAATCAGATAAAATGTTATATTTGGAAAGCCTCAAAAGTGTTCTTCAAATCATTATAAATCTATTGTATCATTATATGAGCCAAAAGATATAAGAATAACCGCCAAGTTTACCAGAGCTGTGTACAATGTAATTACATATTGTCAATGGCAATTAAAATCCAGTCCCTGATATTTTTTACAGGGATCACGAACCAAATTTTACTGACTAGAAAATTTCCTTAAATCGAACAATTGTGGTTGATATAATAACTATATTTTAGAGTTTATCAGAAAAAAGTTTGTTGACTCAACCAAATCTTTTGTTTCGCATTTATATAGCAAATTCAAATAATTCTGAAGGTCCTAAGCTATGGGTAATAAAACAGGCAAATATTAAAAATTCTCAGATTTAAAATAAACAATATTCGTCTCTCCACTCTGCTCTGAAAAATATATAAAGATGTGTCATCAGATGATCGTTGGGATGTAAGTTAATATAATCCAAAAATTTACCGGTTATCGTTCATGAAATTTAAAAAAAATATTAGTCTACAAATTTCTAACGAGAAATAATCAAGATGCTCATTCTACTCTTTATCAGCATGGTTCTCCTTGTTTTCATAATTAATTGTAATATAATATTAATAAGTATTAGATTTTCTTAAAAGGGGGCAATATACACTAATTACACCGGCTGACATGATAGGTGCAACATTGATAAAACAGAGAGAAGCGAACCTAATCCGGATCCCGGAACACAACCGCTTGTTTTTCTAATTATACTTTATATTTGCATTATATTTTTGTGCTATACATATCAGTTGAATCTCGTCGCCGCACAATCTTCTATTTTCGGACTTCGTTCGGTGTGCGTCTATTAGAATTGACATCGTTGGAGTCCCGATTTGGCTGGTTGTTGTGTCCTTTAATTTAACAATTGGCGTTTCAACTTCTTCTTTGCAACTTCTGATAATTTAGCTCGTCGTCGTTTTACTGTTTGTTTTTATCCCCGGCGATAGCATCTCATGTAGGTCTACCTAAGTTCCTGGCTCTCGCTTCGCCAGAGTTAAACCCAAACGGTTCCCCACTTAGAGATTCTGAAGTATGCTCTAAGGAGAATTTCATCTTCTCGGAAGAAGATTTTTTTCTATAGAAGCCGTTGCCGACTCCCCATGGGTGTCTTTTTTTGTTTTTGCAAATAATCTAGGGTAAACGTGCCGGTAGCAGTGCTCCCGACGCTGGCCCGGTGCACAACTGCGCATGCGCTAAGCAAGGTCTTGACATCGGTGGAGAATAGAGATTGAAGAGAATAGCTAATTATTCTCTTTTCTATACCAATGGAAACCTATTGTTCACGGATTCATGTCAAATTACAGGTTAAGATAAAAAAGGTTATCTGGAAAAACTTAAGAAAACACCGGGAGTCGGACAAGATTTTTAGTGGTCGGATAGCATGTTATCTAGTAGTCGGACAGTATTTTTATGAATCGAAAATATCTATTTAAAGAAAATAGGGTCAATAATACACTATTTTAAATACTGAAAGTAACAATATTTAAGAAATAGTGTGTTTTATATCAAGTAAATGAAATTTTGCAAAAAATTAGACAGAGAAGTAAATTGTATCTATTAGGTTAGGTAGGTTAGAATTTCGAGACAATGATTATAATACTACTCTTAAAATGAACCTTACTCACTATTTGAAATATTGCAAATAATTTCATTACAATTCGTAATAAAAAATTCAGTTATTTTTCTCCATCTTTCGTGGTTTGAATAAACTTGGACAAAAGTCTAATTGATGCATGTAAGTCTAAAGAGGTTACGATTTTAAGACAATATTTACTTTTTCATAATATCGAACATAAAAACATTTTTTTTACTATTTGAAATAATAGCTTTCTCTAAAAACAAGTAAATGATAAATTCTATTCCATGAAACCTATGACTGCGTTTTATTTATCGCCTGATATTAGTCGATTGACTTAAGACGCACTGCCAAAATGACGTTCACGCTAGAGATCGGACAAGCTGTTCGATCTCTGGGTGTATTAAAGAAATCTGCATCTTTGTTCTGACAGATTAAAAATCATTGAATATACAATACATAAATTAAAACTACCAAGACTTTGGAAAACTCCCAGCTTCCCACGTTTAAAAAATTCAGCTATTAAAGTAGGCCATAACTACAAAATGAAAATGTTCTATTTTCTTACACAGGACACAGCATACATACCCACAATTGCGATAAAGGTTGATCGGTTTTCTAAATATTTTAAATACCGTAAAATGAATAAAAATGCACATAATTTTTTCTCTATGTTGTACTAGAAAGTATACAGAATGCAAACATCTTTTCACTTTTCATAATTATAGTTTATTGTAATGTTCTTGCAATAAAATATGCGGGACTGTCTGACCACTGGTACGTGCCCGAAGACAAGTACACTTACCCTATTTTGTTCTTACGATTAGTTAAGGCAAAATTTAGTCATAGTGCCCGCTTGCAGGGCAAGGCAATACACTGGACCTTGGATTGAATGAGTCTGGATTTACTGCGCTCCACTCCACTCCACTCCACTCCACTCCACTCCACTCCACTCCACTCCACTCCACTCCACTCCACTCCACTCCACTCCACTCCACTCCACTCCACTCCACTCCACTCCACTCCACTCCACTCCACA
>CAKNWT010328756.1:0-12635 GCA_932066315.1 Andricus coriarius | reverse complement strand
TACTATTGTTAATAATATTCTCTATGCTTAATGCTAGAAAATTGCGGTTTTTTCTGAAATTTTTAACTATTTGTCTATGTTTCACTTAGAGTGACTAAATAATTAATTCAATTGAAAAAAGAAATTCTTTAAACAAATTATTATTGTTAATAACTATCTTCATCTATAATGATGCCAGATAATTGCGGTTTTTTTCTAAAATTTTTAACTTTTTGTCCACTTTTCACTTAGAGAGGTATAATAATAATTCACGCAAGTTGACAAAAATAGTTGTGTAAATTTATTATTATTATTTTATTATTATCTTCTCTTAGATAAGTGCTAGAAAGTTGCAGTTTTTCTTAAATGTTTCACTTCGCTTTGCCTTTTTAGTTATGAACAAATAATAAGTGTTAAAAAAATTAATTTAAACAAAAAATCTATCTTACACAAGAGACAAAAACTGTAAATGACTTGTAAATCTTTTGTTTTAAATCACAACAAGAAGCTTATTGCAAAGCGTAGAAGAAAAATTTGGAATTGAACATATTTTGATATCAGCCCCCCCCCCCCCCCCACGAAAAAGAAAGAGATTATTTAAAATATGTTTCTCTCTAAGGTTTATTTATTATTTGTTTATAACGAAAAAGGCAAAGCAAAGGTAAAAATTAAAAAAACTAAACTTTCAAGCAATTATCCAAGAGAAGATAGTTATAAACGATAATAAATTGTTTAAACAACTATTTTTCTTAACTTCCATAAATTATTATTATTATTATCTAACTAAGTGAAAAGTGGACAAAAAGTTAAAAAAATTCAGAACAAAACGCAACTGTCTAGCATTACTATAGAAGCAGATACTTATAAACAATAATAATTTGTTTAAACAATTATTATTGTTAAATTTATTTAATTTTTTTGTGACTCCCAGTGAATTATAGACAAGTAGTTAAAAATTTCAGAAAAAACGACAATTTTCTAGCATAAAGCAAAGAAAATATTATCAATAATAGTAATAAATTGTTTAAATAATTATTTTTGTTAAATTAAATTAATTAATACATCAATCTAATTGAAAAGTAGAAAAAATCTTCGAAAATTTCAGAAAAAAACCGCAACTTTGTAGCATTACTCAAATTGAATATTATTAACAATAATAATAAATTTTTTAAATAATTAATTTACGTTACTTTAGTTCATTATTTACGTCACTCTAATTGGAAATTGGACAAAGTGGAAAATTTGTGAAAAAACTCTAATTTTCTAGCATTATTCTATGAGAATATTATAAAAAAAAAAAAAAAAAATGTTTAAAATAATTATGTTTGTTAAAATTATTTAATGATTGCATCACTCTAATTGAAAATTGGACAAAATTTACACATTTTTTGAAAAAAACCGCGAATTTCTATCTCTGTTCTAAAAAAAAATTGCTAAAAACAATAATAAATTGTTTGAACAATTTATGTGAATATCTAATTAGCAGTATACAGCAGTATTTTATGTATTATAAACAACGTGTACGTGTGGGTCTTTAACGACCTCTAACTATAATTTTTTTTTCAAAAAAACAAATGGATTTATTTTTGTGTGGATTCGAACAAATTTCCGGGCGAAATGCATGAATATAAAAAAAAAAAATTTTGAACCGTTCTAGTTTTGATTAAGAATTAACGTTCTTCAATTTTCTTCAATTTGATGAAAAAATGATTGCCTACTTTTTACTTTCATAATTTTTTCTCTTTTTGATTTATATGGCGTACAAATTTGAAGATAAAAATTCTTCCAGTCCTTGAGATTGCTTCTGTTTTATTGAGTTTCGACAAAAAAAAAAGGAAATTCTTTTTTGAGGTCTTTATTGACCTCGTAATTTCAAAAGTTGTACTTGCAATACAATTATAATTATTGAATAATCCCTATCCATTTTTTAAAATAGAATTATAAATTCAGGATTTTATCTGCGGCACCTGATGATGCAATAATGATGTAATTTAAAAAATTATACCTGTCGACGAAAAAAATCAAATCTCTCAATTAGGCAATAACTTATCAAAGTTTAAAGAAAGAATTGGTAATTTTTGTAGAAGAAATTTCAAAATTCAAATACTCATAAAAAAATGGATTTATTTTTGTGCCTATTCGAACAAATTTCCGGACAATATGCATACAAACGTGAAAAATAAATGTCAATGCATTTTTGGAACACCCTAATGGGCACCCTACTGAGCTACAATGTATATATGCTCTGGTAATAAGTGTGCCTATTTCCAACGTTTGGAACAGTTAAATGAAACGTTACCTAACACTGCATAAAGCATGAATTGGACTCGGATTCTTTTTTTTTTTTTTTGTCGAACCGATCGCTTTCGACGGAGGATCGCGTGATGTGGATGTCGCGACTGATGGTTGATGCAACTGCAGAGCGAGTTTGCAGGCAGCGAGTGAGCGAGCGACGCGATTCCTTGGCGAGGTTGAAAAAAGCATCGAGTAAGCGCGCCGCGGATTCACAAACCGGAAGAAACTTCGCGATCTCTCGTAGGCTCGTTTATCGTCGAGCGAGCCTTGCTCTCACCCGATCCCTGGTACCCTGGCTAATCGAAAACCGATCGCGGCAATTCCAAAGGGTGACGTCGTCATCCGCGTTCGGGGGCTTCCAGACCTCGACCTAAAGTACACCGCGGGTCCCTATCAAAGTGCGATCTCTGTTTTATTGGAAGAAGAGAAAAAAAAAGGAGGATTGACGATCAGGAATAACACGCGGGGGGTCTTGCCTTCGATAGGGGGAGTGGGGGGTCTGGCAGGAGCGCGGGATCTGATTGGTTCGCGCCTCGGCCATATTATAAGCGGCTGCAGTCCGCGCTAGTTAATGTTAGCTCGAACCTCCACAAGAGACGCATCTCCGCGATCTTATTCTACTTGATCGAAAGTCAGTTGATTAAAAGTCAGTTTGCACCTCTGCATTGCAAGTTTATTGACAGGTTGTCCATTGCACATTGTTCTTCTCACGACAATCGCGATCCTTGCATACGTGACGCGGTCTTTCACTCATCGAGTTCGCGAGTTCCTTCTCCTACAGTCAGTGTCAGTGATAAAAGTGCTTTCGAGAGAGACGAGGAATCTGCGTTCCGGGGTCCAACGAGAAATCGGGATCTTCGCTGATCGTGACCGAAAAGGAGGAGCAGAAGGAGCAGCCGGGAACCAAGTTCCGAACAAAAAAAAAACAAAGAGAAAAAGTAAGTCGAGCACGTGCCATCCTCATAGCCCTTTCTCGCAGAAGCGATCAGGTCGCGAACCTTTTTCCCGTAGGACCACCTTTCGATAAGCGCGCAAGTTGAAAAGTTCAAGGGGGACCAAAAAGATTATTTAGTCTCCATCAGTGTTTCGTGCACTGTGACCATTTCTTTCCGTACTCTGCTTTACTCGACCCCATATCTAAACAACGAGCCGAGTTATCCGTTATGATTCGCTCGCCTTTCTTGCTCCGGGATACGTGACCGAGAAATACGAGCATATGCCGGGTGGTGCAAGAATGAAAACATTACGAGTAGGACAATCCTGATTAACGAAAGTTACACGCGTCCAGGTACAGGGCAGATAAAATACTCGCTAAAAGTTTCCAAGAACCATCCACAAACCGATAAAGACGCCGGAAACTCGGGGCAAACAGGCTTTTTGTACAACCGTTTTTTTTTCACTAGCTCCTTCTTGATAAAAATAGCTAGATCTTGTTTTTATATAGCAGTTGTAAAACCTAAGATCAGACCGGATATTTCAGTTCTATAATAGGACGCAAAAGAATCGTTTGAACTGAAAGCCAAGAAACGTAGTTTGCGAGTTAGCCGGAAACATTTAGCAGAGCAAGTTGACGTCTGTTTTGTCTGGACCGCTTCTTCTCTTCTCTTTATATCTTCTTCGCAAGAACTCTGGTCTATTTCGCCGTGAACTGCGAAAGACGATCTTGATTCATTGATCGGAGACTCGAGTTAGAAAGAGGAAATGTCGAAAGTCCCATGGGATGTTTCTGATTCATGAGGTGGCAGATTAATTCTCACCGGAACAAGAGCCGCGTGAGATAACGAAGAATTGATAAGGGGGAGGAAGAAAGAAGATATGCATGAGACAGAGGGGAATGAAATCGTGGAGGGTTGAAGCAGAGAGAGTGAAAGAGAATCTAGGGATGAAGAGAGAGGGACTTCTATTTTTAGACTTCATTGAGAGAATCTTTGGCCAGCCAAGTCCAAACGCTGGCTGACTCGCACGTATTTCTACTCTACTCATACACGTGCTGACACAAACAATGGTTTCTACACCTGCTTAAAACACACAAGTCCGAGACCTCTTTACCCTGAGCGTATAGGTATATAGTAATAGATTTCATTCTCCGGCTACCTAAACGAGTGCGTCGAAAGATACATGTGCAGCCCAACCACCAACCATACCACCTGTGGCATTCCGTCCAAGTCATTCATCACTTAGGACCGGATAAGAAACTGATTCTGTCGAACCTACTTTATCTCTTTCACCCTCTTAGTTTTCTTCTAACAATCAGAAGATTGAACTACATTTTTTGTCAAACAAGTGGCTCTATCTTGTTCTGTTTCTAGGGTAACAATAAACCGTAGGCACTGACCTTAAACTACATTACTCACCTTTCAACAGATTGTTCACACAAATTGTAAAGACAATAGCGAAATTTTCCTTGATAAGGTATAGAACAAAGTTTAGCTATCTTCTTGTCATAAAATACCTTTTCTATCAAATTTAACGGTATATCATCGCGAGCAAAGCACGTGTTTTGAGAAAGATGATGACCAGTGAGAATTTACGGCGGAGATTTGGTGGGTAGCACAAAAGGGATCAGTGAGGCGTAGACGGTGAAACCGCAAAAAAAAAACTATCTGCCCAGAGGCCTAACCACAACTCTTTCCACGTAACTACCGCCTATTTTTGGAAACAATCAATTAAGTCGGGCATCGACGCCCTCGAACGGTTCCGAGAAGCCTCGAGCGTCTGCCGGTATTTTTAACGCGAGTGCAGACTGTGCGCTTTCACGTTTGTTGCACTCTCTGACGATCCCCTCTTCAATCGTGATCTCCGCACGTGCACCGTTGCCTCCAAGATTCGCCATAAAACTCGCGTTGTACAGCGTCGCTCCTATCATGGTTCGTACCACTTGGTACGTATAAAAATCAACTCGGACAGAGGAGGAAAAACTTTCGATCAAGGGCGAGAGATTTCTGGAATTGACTTGGAAGCATCTTTGATGCATCTTCGATTCAACAAAGTTTCTCTTGTGCGTGCTTTATTTAAAGTTCCTATTTCTGATTGTAAACTAAAATTGGCATACCCGCAATTAGTCATCAAGTATCCATCAGCGGTTTGACCGATTAGAGGTCTGACTTTCGAATTACTAAGCATTTAGAAAATAGATGACGCATTAGGTATTCCATATTTCATCACACGTCGTTTAGGCTCTTCCACGAATAATGAATTTCGAGCCAACAAAATAGACACCTTGAGTTACACATTAACTGCTAGCGTCATTATGACTTATTTCTGTCACTTCTGTCTCCAGCAGCACATGACAGTTAATATTTAAAAAATATTTCTTGTACGCTAAATACTTCCACTTCCTCCTCGATCCATCAGCTCAAGGAATTTGAATTGGTACTTCTGCACATTGTATCACATTCTTAGATTTGTTTTAGCATCGTAGTTCCTCAATCTTGATAAATCCAAAACAATAAGTTTGCTGAATCAGACGATAAGATAGGTGGAGTTTTCGATTAGAATCATTGTAGTGGGTGAGGTATATTTACAATGTCTTAGAGTAACAAAAGGCGAAAGAGGAACGTAACGAAAGGCGTAACGCGAACCGTAGGACGCCAAGCTGTCTGCCGGAACGTGAATGCCCCACCACGCGAGCCATCGCGCGGCATTGCTCTGGTGTCGGAGTGGTTCTGTTGGTAGTGGTGCTATCACCACAGCGGTAGCAGTGCCAGCATTACCAACAACCAGCAACAGAGCTGGCTCTGTCCTACATACATACATACATACATACATACATGCATAATGTACATAGATAAGCGAATGTACTCGATCGCTTCTTACGCTCCGCGCGAGCTAACCAGCCTCGGCACCCGGATCGTGTAAGTAAATTGCAGCCCTCCCTTCCTGCCTTCGCCCTCATAGCGAGCAGTACATGCCACTTGAAAAAAGGAAAACGAAAAAAAAACAGAGGGCTCTCTGTTGCTTTACTTGCCTCCAAGGCGCGCCCATCGAGTTTCTTCGCTCGGAGTTTCTCCTTGGAACTCCTCCGCGGCGACACGACCTCGTCAACGTTTCGGTCGACATTTTATTCTTGGGAACAAACGGGGGGTTCGTTGACATCGTGTCTTCAAAAATTAACTACGGTTGTCAAGTTTAGTACAACAATCTGCAACTTATTAGTGCTGGTTTGTTGCTCTCAGAAACAATCATGTGTCTTCATATATTCTGAAGATGTAACTTACGAGGGGAAGCAGAACTATGACATTTGTAAGAGCCATGAAGCTCTTGATGTAGTTATTTATAGCTGGCTAAAAATAGACCTAACAAATGAATACTACAAAAGCGACTTGAACGAACAAAGCACAATGCCGACTTGAAAAGGCGATAATTGTAACTCTTTCAAAGTACATTCAATGTTATCAGAAATTCGTGTGCGGATATATCGAGAAATCGCATCTTGTCTTATTATTAAATACAAAATTGTAATTGATTAACTAAGTTTATTGATCCCAGCATATTAGACTATTATGATTAAATCACTTATTGATAATCTAGAGGTTTAGTAGTAAAAAAAGAAAATCATGAAGCAAGGGATTCCTTAACGAACACATAAAAATGCAGAAAACAAGTTCTAATCAGCGCGTGTGCGGCACACCTGTTGAACATTCCTTCATGGGCGTGCACAAGTAGATGGGTCCTTTCAATAATAGTACACACTAAGCAATCTCTCGGATCATGCGCTGCACTCACACAGTCATTCAAAAATATCTTATCAGATTCCATACATTACTACTAATGCAACGATAAAAAAAAACACTTCCTCAGTTGTTGAAATAAGATCATGATTCCCTTTCAATGCTGACGATTTCCATTTTCGAAAACCAAATCTCTTGCATTTCAAAATCACTAGTAGCATACTCTAAGGGACGTTGAATGCAAGCATTATTTCTGCAAGAAATGTGCCGAGTGTCGACTAACATCATGACGCAACATTACGACTAACCAAACATCCGTAAGCAAACGAAGATGGCATATGTTTTAAAACGATAGCTATCATTTCATAATAGCTGACACCGAGTATTGGGCAAACACTGATGGGAGATAAAATCATGTGGTTTTTATTACTCAATATGACACATTGATAATTAGTGCGTTTCTTATCCGTGTCCTATCGGTCATTTTACGCTACTGGAATTTAAAGTAGCCTTTTCCTTCTATATGTTATACTTAGAAAAATGTTTGGTTGGCACAACCAAACGATTAAGTGACTCCACTGTTAGATAAATTTGATCGAAATTTAATATACATGTAAGTAAAGTCATTTGCATGTAGCGTAAATTAGATTTAATATACTATAATATCATCTTGTAGAATTACTATACATGTATATTAAGGTCGCTAATAGAGTGAGTGAAATACTCGAAAGTTCATTGATGCCCTCAAATCTTGCCAAATATTTAAAACTAACGTAATAACCTAAAATTCATAGATTAAATTATTATTACTAATCAAAGTGCATTGATGTTTAACTAGAAAAAAATATAAAGTTTTATTATTTAGAATTGAAAGTTACTGCCAAAATTATTCTTAATTTGTGTAAAGTGGAATTATCTAACTTTTCTAACAATTGATCAACATACATGTACATGAAATTTAATATTAAATGCATATTAAAATTTTCAACATTTTTAACAGTGTAGAAAAACTACATCTTCATGTTGATGCAATACAAGTTTTGTAGAGATAATGACAATATTTTGTTGCTGTCATAGCAAACAGTGTAGTAAACACGATTGCTTAACATAAACATTGTTCCAATTAGCATCAATTTGTTGTCTGCAATCTTCAGTCAATTTCAGAATATATCCCCCTTTTTTGAAAATTCTGTCTTCTTATATGGTTGCATGTTTGGAATCTGGAATAACCTTTTCCACTGAACAGCTTGGTATATTTACAATCGTCCATAAAAAGTTTTCTTCATGGAAAAGGACATTTCACGTTCAGAAAAAGTTGCAGTAAATATTTTCCGAAAGCAGAAGGCCTAAAAATAGCAGACTTTTTTCCCAAGTATCAGCTGGTCTTTTTATTGAATTCTTAAAGCTCGTTCTGGTATTTTCCATTATTTTTGATTAGAATGCGCCGAAGAAGGTGCGAGGAGTCGAAAGACCCGTAGCTAATGGGACGGGTGTATCGGAATAGCTTAGCATTCAATAAGTCAGCGTCGGCATAGGTTAATTGGACCGTCCTTATATAATTATCTTTGCGATTGACGTCATTGACTTCTCTATTTGCGTTGTGGTTTCTCTCGAAGGCTTCGACGCTTGTTTACCTATACACTGCACTCGATGCACAACATTGACGTCGTTTTTCCACGAAAATAATTGGTAGTATTTTCCCGCGCATACTTTAACCTTTCAACTGTCGGTGGAATCGAGCAAACCGATTTATCGAAGTTATAGTTAATGACTACTTAGCTTGGGACAGTTACGGAAGACAGAACGTTTAATCTGAACTTTAAACGCATTATCCGACAACTGATGTGAGTAACT
This sequence comes from Andricus coriarius, assembly GCA_932066315.1. NCBI lineage: Eukaryota > Metazoa > Arthropoda > Insecta > Hymenoptera > Cynipidae > Andricus > Andricus coriarius. The sequence goes on along the minus strand of CAKNWT010328756.1, from coordinate 3,837 downwards.
TCTAAAATTTGTGCATTAATGCAATTACTAGTAACTTGACATCCCAAAATCTAGGAATTTATATTTTTATCACCTGAATATTAATATCAATGACCTACATCGCAAAATAAACTGCGCACTTATGCTCAATGACTTGACATTTTTATTTTTAAATGATCGTGTCAGATTTATATTCACAATATCTTTGAATCGTATAATTTACAATTTTGAAATCACTTAATTATCAATTCTTATCGCATTATCGTAAATTCCAGCTAAGTATAAGACATTTTACCGAAAATCAAGGACGATAAAAATGTAATCACTGATTGGAATACAACAATAATATAATAGAAGACACAATCTCCTATTAGGATAATCAGTTTTCATTAACTCGAAAATCAGTTGAAAAAGATAGCCCTGCGTCTCTCATCGAGTAATTAACGAATCATTTCACGATTACAATACAAACGTTTGAGTCATATTGGGAACCATATTCGATGACCATACGTATCAGGTATTCATCCTTATGTAGCAGGAAAATACAGGATCAATATTAATTATGATGAAACATTTATATTCACCTTTTTTTAAAGAGTGGCTGTTTCCATGACGCAACACATTAAATTAATTCTAAATTAAGAATCGGATCACTTTAAATTAGTTATAGCGATTAGCTTCGGCGAAAATTCAGTCAACAGGATAATTTCGCATGTCTAAAAATGTCTAGAACAGACAAAAAATGAACAATTTTAAAAGGGCTAACAAGTTCTACTGCGTCCCTGAAACAGAATATCATCAAGAGAGAATACCGCTGGTGCCGTTGGGACCAAGATTTACCTGGGTGGCGAAGCGTAAAATTATCGTCTTGTTGATCTTGAGAAATCCCTATTTCTACACTGGGATCTCGACCACAAACCTTCATTTCAATTACCCCGGGTTTATCAGAGATTCGTAAATTGACTAAATTGATTATCGTTTCTAAATACTTGGTTGAAATAACTAATCGAAACAAAAGGGTGAGATCCCAGTGTCGCGATGCTCAAACAAAGGATAGCGGCAAAAGTATGCATGTTGTAGGTAGAACGTTAAAGATCGAGCCGCAGCCTCGTTGGTGGTTGATTTACGGCTCTCGCTTCTTTTTTTTCTTTGATCCCGACGGTACGATATTCACATATAGCCTGTGCGCGTGTATGAACGTACAACAGTGTAGTGCGTATCACATGGTTCATATTATGGTACACGGTATGCCAACGGCGGCCGACCGCCTAATTAGAGGGGCCTTCCCTCTCCTACTCCTTCTGCAGTTGCCCCCCTTGGGTTCACACACGCGCACACACATTCACGCGTGCTGCACGAGCGATACTTGTACCTTCAAGTTCTGCTTCTTGTTCTTCTTTTTCACCCTCTTCTTAGCAAGACTCCGTGAGCCTGTTCAGCAACTCCTTCTCACGATTGAGTCATCCGGCACGGGAAGGACCACCTGGCGAGGAGAGTCGATCTATCTAACGATGCCGCATCACCCTTACACTCCACCTCCTGATCTTTCTACTCTCTTCTCACTCCCTCGATCCTCATCTGCGTGTCTTTATTCGCTCCTTATCCCACGTCAGGAAAGAGTAGCGGCTAATAACAGCCCTGAAGGGGAAATGCGGGACAGAGATAAAGGCGCGTAGATAACACGTAGATGAAGTCATATACACCTTTTAGCGAACGTTCCCACGCAGATACAACTCTTCTTCTGCACGAAGGCCCTACTGCAAACATTATTTTACAAGAAGGTCCTACTGCAAACATCCTTCTACAATCTACACAAAGATGCCACTGTAAAGTTAGACGGTTCTTCGCTCATTTCAAGCACTCATCTTACATTAGATTCCAGAAGAATTAGCATCAATACACAACGACGTTCAAACTATAACTAGCTCTGTTCATCTAGAAGTGCAAATTACAACATCTTCATGCGCCTGTCAAAGGAGCAATAAGAGAAAACGGTGATAATATAAGAAAGCGCTACAAATCCGGCCGAATGAAAACAAACCTAACGTTCCCTTCAGGAAAGTTGTGGATGCACTTACGTATTTGGATGTGCCCGCATGTATATCCATGAATACCTATTTGCTCGTATCCGCAAACTTAGATTGTGCGCGATCTTACGAACGATCGAGAGAGCGAACGTGTGGTTTTTTGCTAAAGGGGATTTACAGATTGCACACCTGTGCATGGCTGAGCCAAGGAAAGACCTCACCTGTCGACCAACCGGTCCCCATTGACTTTTTCTTTATTTACCCCCGCCGCCACCCCACCTGCCGCCCATCGCTTCCACCTTTCTCTCTCATAAGATACGCGAAGTGGATAAGAGTCACGTATGTGAGCCGGCGGGTAGTGCGATCAAACTTGTATCATGCATATGAACAGGTCCTAGCGCTTATACGAAAGGCTACATATTCTCACGAACAAGGCGTCCATACATTCAAGATTGACTAAATATAGCTTAACTAATGTCATGGGAAATGGAATTACGAGCTATAAGTAAATTTTCCTTTGGTATTAATAGTGTACCATATCCCGTAAAAAATCGGAGGGGAAGGTTATAATCCAATATTCTTACGTTAATTCCCTTGCATAAGAGGAGACGTACTTATTAATATAACAATTTCACTAAAATCATACAGAAAAGTCGCAACAGAGTTAAAGATATTCTTTCGTAATCGACTTTTAATACAAGTTTTCAATGAAAGTAATGTTGCAACTTTCTAAAGGAGAAACTTGATTGATTAGTTGATGCTCTTAGATTCAGATGATTAGAAAGAAACTTCGCGATTTGCCCTTTATTTTAGCGAAATCTGGCAATCGAGGTAATTCCAGCTATCAATTCAGATTTGCTTCTACAACAAAATTATGAATAAGTGTCCTATGATAAATTTCAATTCTAAATTACGAGTGCAAAGGCATACCAATAGAACTACTAGATAGGTTAAATGGAACAATTGAACCTAAGTTTCAGACGCATGATTTCATCAATCTATCCCTAAATTAAAACTAATAGTTCACGTTATTACTAGCTTCTGAAAACAGCGTGCACCAACTGGTTTAATAATCTTCTTATTATAGACTCTTGGTTTTCCGTATGAAATTGATTGGCTGGATTGACCGATTCAAAGGGTTTCACACGGGTAGCACCGTTTCGCAATCTGAAGAGAGTCAGAGTTCTTGGAACTCTGGTCGCGGGATGAAACAAAACCGTGGAGGAGGATAAGCAGGATCACGTAGTGGTCTCGAAAAGCGAACGAAAGTTTAACGATCGTGAGCACTCAGGGCAAATTATCGCCCGCAAGCCAATTATATGAAAGCGGTATATACCAGAGCAAAGCGATGCCAGTCCAGCAGATCAGTCGGGCCCTCTGGGCGGCGGGAGCGGGCGATAGCAGTGCAAAAATTCTGAGAATCGGTCCTGGCTAAAAATAAGATCCCACCCGGGAGCAGCGATTATGCCCCCAAAAAAAGAGAAGCAGAGCGAAACGTGTGCGCGGCAAGGATAGAGGGAGATAGAGAGCCGACTGGAGCACCAAGAAGAACGAAGGGACAGGGGGATAAGGACGAAGGGTGGAAGTGGGAGGCAAGGGGAACATCGTGCAGGAGTCCGGTTAATGAAGTTGTCGGTTGAGAACGATTACAGGTGGGGTCCTCCTGCGTGTGGTCCATTCACAGCAACCACTCCGTGCAGGACTGGTTAGGAGTTACTTTACATACATCTCAGGACGTTTGTAATAAAGCAAAGCACCTGCAGATGCACTTATGCGCTAACTCTACCCTTAGCTACTTGTTTATTGCAGTTACTGTTACCCTTAAACAAAA
>CAKNWT010328755.1:607-11233 GCA_932066315.1 Andricus coriarius | reverse complement strand
CAGCCCCTCAGGTTCACCTATTCCAGATCTACAGTCTAATGAGACCCGTAAGCCCTCCCGCCAGCTACAAGGTCCCGCGATCTCATAGTTAAAGAAAGGTGCCGTACCATCGCCATTTTTAACTATTTCTCTATTTTTCACTTGAAGTAAGCAAAAATAATTGTTTAAGCAAATTATTATTGTTAATGACTATCTTCATCTATATGAATGCCAGATAGTTGCAGTTTTTTTTCTGGAATTATTAACTTTTCGTCCTCTTTTCACTTAGTGAGGTAATAATTATGCAAATTAATAAAAATAGTTGTTTAAATAATTGGTTATTGCTTATAACTATTTTCTCTTATATAAGTGCTAGAATGTTGCGATTTCTTCTGAAATGTATAAGTTTGACTTTAATTTTTATTTATGAACAAATGATACATAAACATTAGAAAGAAACATATTTTAAACAATCTCCTTCTTTTTCATGAATATATTTTGCTGGAGGGGGGCTCATATCAAAATACGTTCCATCCCAAATTTTTCTTTTACGCTTTGCAATAAACTTCTTGTTATAATTTAGAAGAAAAGTTTTACAAATCAATTATTACCTGGTTTTTCCACCTACTCCTAATTATTCCGTTCGTTATTTTCGTCTCTTGTGTAAGTTTGCTTTTTTGTTTGAATACGTTTTTTTAAACATTGGGAAAAGAGCAAAAATAATTCAATTAAAAATGTAAAATACTACTTAAAAAATTATTCTTGTTGAGGTTCACTTACTATTTGTTCATAAGTAAAAAGGCAAAGGAAAACTAAAGATTTCAGAAAAAAACAACTTTCTAGCATTATTATAGAAGAATATGGTTATAAACAATAATCAATTATTTAAATAAGCATGTTTGTTAACTTGCATTATTTATTACTTTACTGAGTAAAAAGTGGGTAAAAACTTAAAAATTTCTGAAGAAACCGTAACTATATTGCATAATAAAGAAGAAGATAGTTATAAATAAAAATGATTTGTTTAAATAATTATTTATGCTAAATTGAATTACCTATTACCTCGCCCTATGTGAAAAGTAGAGAAATAGTTGTAAATTTCTGAAAAAACCGCAACTTTCTAGCATTATTTCAGTTGAATATTAATAGTAATAATAAATTTTTCAAGCAAATAATTTTTTTAACGTTGATTAATTATTGAAAGTGAACAAAAAGTTAAAAATTTCAAAAAAACTGCAATTTTCTAGCATTATTCTAAGACAATATTATTAAAAATAACCATAAATTATTTAAACAATTACTTTTGTTAACATTGATAAACCTCTTTCTGATTGAAAATTGGACAAAAAGTGGAAAATTTTTGAAAAAACCGCGACTTTCTATCTTCATTCTAAGAAAAAATTGCTAAAAACAATAATAAATTACACAGGACCACAAAATCTAAACCCTTGCAATGCGGACCAGACTAGGTGGATCTCATATTTTCGGGGTCGCTGAATTCGAACCCGTTGCCCGTTTGGTCCCATCAGGTCAGGGTCAAGATCGTCAGTTCAAGGCCAAACTTACAAAATGCATCGCTAACCAATTAAGTCAGGGTACCTATAGGTTTTCGGGGTCGCTGAATTCGAATCCGTTCTCAAGGTCAGTTCAAGGTCAAACTTAGAAAATTCATCGCTAACCAATCAAGTCAGGGTACGCATAGGTTTTCGGGTTCGCTGAATTCAAATCCGTTGTCCGTTTGATCCAATCAGGTCAGGATCAAGGACAGTTCAAGGTCAAACCTACAAAATTTATCGCTAACCAATTAAGTCAGGGTATGTATAGCTTTTCGGGGTCGCTGAATTCAAATCCGTTGTTCCTTTGGTCCCATCAGGTCAGGGTCAAGGTCAGTTCAAGTTCAAACCAAACAGACACCGGATTTGAATTCAACGACCCCCAAAACCTACATGTACCCTGACTTAATTGGTTAGCGATGAATTTTGTAGGTTTGACCTTGAAATGACCTTGATCCTGACCTGATGGGACCAAGGGAACAACGGATTTGAATTCAGCGACCCCGAAAACCTATACATACCCCGATCACCTAGTCTAGTCCGTGTTGCAAGGGTTTAGATTTTGTAGTCCTGTGTTATTCAAACAATTTACTTGAACATTTTATTATCGTTATCAAGTAGCATTTTATGTACCAGAAACCTGTGAAGCAGACTTATGGGGGTGATATTTGAAGAGTAATATTTTATTCGCATTCTATGGCTGATTTTGATGAGAAAAATGTTAAGTCTCAACTCATGGGGCCTGCGGTACCTCTGAATATCATTTTTTATATAGAAAAAAATGATTCACTTTTGTGTGGTTTTTGAACAAATTTCCAGGCGTTATTCATAAAAATTCGAAAAAATATTTTTGTACGACGCTAGTGCTTAGTCATGCGCGACGAACAGCAGCTTGGCGACGAAGGGTGCAGTGCGCGGGTACTCGCGCGCATTTGTTGCCAAATATTCTGTGTTTCAATTGAAAATGCAAGCCATGCCCACAACCGTGTTTTTATCGGGATATTTGACTTTTTTGATACAATTTTTATCAGGAATCCTGGATTGTTTAAATTTGTATTGAAATAATTGTGATTCAAAATAACTCACGAGTCCTTACTCGGACGTACGTTTCAATTAAAATGCCTTAAAAACCATAAAAATCCTTGATATTCCTTAAAATCAGTTAAAACACTTGAAAATCCGTAAAATATTTCGAAACATTACTAGATCCCTTTAGTCTTTGATATCCCTATAAAATGCAGCGAAATGTTTTAAATTCGTGAAAATCATTCCGAAGCACTTGAAATCCTTACAAATCTTTTGAAATATTATGAAACTCGTGAAAAGACTTTGGTATTTCTTGAAATCCTTCGAAATCCTTTGACATTCCGTAACTTTTTTTTAAATATTTTTAAATCTTTTAAAATCCGTGAAAATATTGTGTAATACCCAAAAACATTTTTGATTCTTTGAAATCTTTTGAAATCCCTTGGAAGCTTTAGAAACAATTAATTTTCAAACCAGAAAAAATATAAAATCTTACTTAAGAAGAGGGGCGGCGGCGCCGCCACCATACGAATATTCACAATAGGAAGCAGGGGGTCTAAAACTTCCAAAATCATCTTTACGCAATTAATGAACGTTTCCCTGATGAAAAAGTAAATAAATAACAAGTTCACTTTCACAAAAATCAATTTGTTAAAATATTGACTAATTCTTTTAGTGGTTTCAGTTAATAATCAATAAGCAAACTTTTGCTGTTGATTGCTTCAATATGAAATGATGTGAGGTGAAATAGACTAAGTGTGTAAATAAAAGTTGTTTTTTTATTTTGTAACAGGAAATTATGCTGGTGGTTAAGGCTGTTGCCAGAAATTGTTATTGATTCCGTAAACAAAAAATGAGCCTATTCATTGAAAAGTAGCTAAACTGTGAATTTGCTTATACAAATTGTTTAAACAATTACCAAAAACTATCTATTCTTAATTAACGACAATGGAACATTCATTTCTCTCACATTTTATACCATATCTATTAATTTGAATAAGCTTAACATTGCCAATCCCAAAAAATGAATTTTCTTCATTAATTTGCTTATAACACAATAACAATATTTTTAAATTATTCTAACCAAAAAATATTTTCAAAATTTAAAAAGCTTTTATTTGAAAAAAATGTTTAAATCCGATGAATAAATATTGTAGGCTAAAAATTGATTTGTACACAGGTACTTTCTTTGCCCCACTGTGCTGCAATCGGAGGACTTGTGGTTCGATTCCGATCAGTTTTTACTAACACCGATGATAATACAGATTCCTTACGAATATGATATATTCCCAGCTGAAAATTCCTTAACAGCAACCTGGGCAGGAACCTGACAGGTACCTTTGGAGGTTCCTGCACAGGTTCCTGTACAGGAACGTACGCAGGTTCTTGGTACATCGGTTCCTGATGCGGGTCCTGCGAGGAAACTTGCGCACGTTCCTGTAGAGGAACCTGGTTATTCAAATACCTGTACAGGCTCCTGCATTATCATGGATGTTGCTGCAAGAAATTCCCTAGGGAGGATCCTGTGCAAGTGGGACACATTTGCAAGAAGTATCTATGAAGGATCCTGTACAGGTTCCTGAGCAGGTGAGACACTTGCAAAAATATCTCTGTCCCACATGAATATTCCTGTAGAGGGTCCTTCACAGAAAGCTGTAAAGGATCCTTCACACACTTTCACACACTTTCAGGAATATTCATGTGGGACAGAGATATTTTTGCGAGGGTCTAACCTGCTTAGGAACCTGTACAGGATCCTTTATAGATACTTTTTGCAAATATGTCCCACTTGCTAAGGCACCAGTACAGGATCCTCCCTAGGGAGTTTCTTGCAGAAAAATGCACGATAATGCAAGAACCTGTACAGGTATTTGAATACCCAGGTTCCTCTACAGGAACCTGCACGGCTTCCCTCGCAGGATCCGCGGTAGGAACCGGTGTACCAGGCACCTGCGTACGTTCATGTACAGGAACCTCTAAAGGAACCTGTCAGGTTCCTGCACAGGAATTTTCAGCTGGGTTATTATCAGATATTATATATTTACCAATAGAATGAAGGAAAACGGATAAACCGAGGAATAGAGTGCCAGCGGCGATCTTCATTTTCGATTATAGTAGATTCAAACTAATAAATTTACCACGAGATGCTTCCGTATTTATATTAGGAAGCTGTCCATATACCACGTAGCCAATTTTTATTGGTTGAATCCCCTCTAAGACCCACACAAAAAAATGTTTACGTCGAATAAGAAAGGCTTCCAGTCGCTGTTTCGCTAGACTTTCTAAATTAAAGAGCCCGGTTATTGACAAATATAGTTCCATACATATTTCCGGGTCTATTTCGTCGTATACCAGTATGTCACAATTTAAAAAATGCTTTGAGAGAAACAAATCTGTATTGTTCCAATGTTATCTCTGCCAGGGTTTCAATTATTGTACATATTGCACTTCGGGCTGCCGCCCACAGCTTTTAGTTTCCAATTTTCTAACACATGAATAAATACAAACAAATACATATAAATGTGTAAAAGGATGAGAAGAGTATTGAGTTTTATGTGAAATTTTTAATAAACGTGAATAAGAATAAAAATATGCCCTAGCGAGCCCAGTGAGTGGAACGGTCACTATGTTGTCACTTTCCGGTGACCCGGTAACGTAACCGTTCAGTGCTCCCAATTTGGCTCCTCAACTGCACTGCGCATGCGTCGCACCAGCAGCCTCATTGAATGTTGTTCGCGCGCTTATTTGAAATGATTAGGTATGCAAATCAATTTTTAAAAATATATAATAATCATAAAGTAAAAAAAATATTATGAATGATTTAGAATTTACATTGGTGCAAAAAGGTACTCCTTTCTTTGAATTTAAAATCAATCATTTATTTTTGAATAGTTTAATCAAATAATTATTTCACCTTTCACTCCAAAAGACTATTTTATGGCCTGAAAAATAATTGTTATTATTTCCATTATGATGATTTATCATAAAATATTGATTTATACATGCAATAGTTTCAAAAAAGCGCGCCATTTACAGCCAATGAGACTGTCTATGCAGCGCATGCGCAGTGCAGATATGGAGCCGAATTGGGAACAATGTAACCGATCCGTGCATGGGGTGCTCTAGGGTTTAAATTTTTATATTCTCATTCATGAGAATATAAAATTCGTTAATCAGATATTTTCGATCAAACTTATCAAATTTAGAGCATTTTCCAAATGTTTTTGGCGCATTAAAAAATACTCGCAGATTATTCTAGTGGCATTTTTTATTCCGATAAAAACTGAAAAAGTAATATGCTATACAACATTTCGAAAATGATCAAAAGATCGAAAAACTATTTTTCTGATAGATTCAGAAATTCTAATCAAAGTTAAAAAAATTGTAAATGTTCTAGATAATTAATAATGAAGTAGAATCTTTATCGAACTGCCCAACACTTTTTGTATAGTTGGCTTAGAACTAAACTTTAATAGAAATGTTTTTCAATATAATGTTACTAAAAAAAAACAATTTTTTTAATTTATCAAATATATATTTAACTTTTGAATTTTGGTCTAATGGAAGAATTTCATAAGATTTTTTTTAAATGTATCTTATAACTAGTTTAAATTTAAATTGATATTTAGATAGAATTATTGTATCTCTCCTTTTATTATTCAGTGTGTCACTTTGCATCCAAGAAACGCTATATTTTCCTATCCCTGACCTTAGTAATTTTCTATCTCTTACTCCTCCTTTCCTAATCGAGGACTCTTATCTTTTTCTATCCCTAAGTATACCTATCAATTACGAATAGCAATCTTTACATCTCTTTCTCTACCTTCTGTAATCAAAGACTCTTATCCTTTTCTTTACTTCATTCTATCCCTTTAATACAAATTTTATTCTTTGTCTGTCTCTGTTTCTATCTTCCGCAATTGAGTACTCTTATCATTTTGTATTTTAATTTCATGGACCACGCACCAGGAAGATACCGTGGCGTGAATTTAGACTAAAAAATAGATAGAAAAAGACAGACGTTCATAGATGTAGGATACGAGGCGGCAGAGGAGAGGATACTAAACAAGATAGAAGGGAATTGAGATTGACAGAGAGATAAGAAAATATTAACGATAATACATATAGGATAAGAAGAGATAGGGAAAAGAAGATTGAAATAGATAACGGGAGTTTATATTGATAGAGTGATCGAAAAATATTGACGTTGATAGAATCAGGATAGGATGAGATAGAGAAAGATTGATGTGGATAGATGAAGGACGAAAGGAGATAGAAAAAAGGAGATTGACATGGATAGATCGAGGATAAGAAGAGATAGGGAAAAGGAGATTGGAAAAGATGAAGGGAGTTTAGCTTAATTGAGAGATAGAAAAATATTCCCGTTGATAGAACCAGGATTGGATGAGATAGAAAAAGGAGATTTTAAATGAAAGACCTGAATTTAGATTGAAAAAAAGATAGAAAAAGTTTGACGTGCATAGATGAAGGATAAGAAGAGATAAACAAAAGGAGATTGAAAGAGATAACGAGAATTTAGATTGATTGAGAAATCGTAAAATACTGACGTTGATAGCATCATGATAGGATGAGATAGAGAAAAGAAGATTGGAAAAGAAAGACGTGAATTCATATAGAAAAAAAGATAGAAAAAGATTGACATGGATAGATCGAGGATAAGAAGAGATAGGGAAAAGGAGATTGAAAAAGATGAAGGGAGTTTAGCTTAATTGAGAGATAGAAAAAGATTGACGTTGTTAGAAGTAGGATAGGATGAGATAGAGAAAAGGAGATTGGAAAAGAAAGACGTGAATTTATAAAGACAAAAAGATAGAAAAAGATTGACGCGGATAGATCGAGGATAAGTAGAGATAGGGAAAAGGTGATTGAAAAAGATTATGGGAGCTTAGATTCATTGAGAGATAGAAAAAGATTGACGTTGATAGAATCAGGATAGGATGAGATAGAGAAAAGGAGGTTGGAAAAGAAATGCGTGAATTTAGATTGACTAAAAGATAGAGGAAGATTGACGTGGATAGATAAAGTATAGGATGAGATAGAAAAGGGTGGATTGAAAAGGATAGACGCGAATTTAGATTGACAAAGAGATAGAATGGGATACAATCTCTATCTTTTTACTTTCAGCAGGCAGCCTTGAAATGATACTTTTTTTTACAGTGCTTTATCGACCCCTTGATAAAGCTTATAGTCAATGTTCCTTTCTTGACATACTTTTTTCGTAAGGTAGCAATCAAATTCCGGAATTAGATTTTGAAAAAGGAAAAGAGTAACGCATTAAAAATATTGACAATCTTCCCCCACAATAATCCATCATAGAAATATGTACATTCATTGAAACCTTGCCAGAGATAATGTTTACTCAATAGAGATCTGTTCTGTGACATGTAGGTATACGAGGAAATCTCTGTGAAACTATATTTGTTAATAACCGGGTCTAGCCGAATAGCTAGAGACCGACTATATTCCACATTAATATTTTTTTTGTGGGGGCCTAAGAGAGAATCGCGAAATAAAAATTGGCTACATGTTATATCTGCGTTGCTCTCCGTAAATCAGTAATCAGTAAACCAGTGTCGAATCTACTACAATAGAAAATGAAGATCGCCGCTGGCACTCTTTTCCTCGGTTTATCCATTTTCCTTCATTCTATGGGTAAATATATAATATCTGTTAATAATATATCGTATCTGAAATTTTAACTACATTTTATTTCGAGCACAAGAAAAAAAGTTGATGTAGAAACGCGATTGCTGGATAACATTTCCATCATCGTTTGCACAACAGTAGCATATGGATGAATATTTTCAACTAGGAGCATATATGTGATGTGCGTCGAAGAAAGGGGGCTTACCCTGATAAGTGAGATTTTTCAGGGCGAGCGAAGTCAACCCGATTAATTGCGACTTTTAGGAGAGAGGAAAGACTTATGAAATCTTCCCTCTCCACTTACCACTACATTCTCACGCATATAGCGGCGCAGCTCACGAACGGGGTAAAGATGAGACGCGGAGATGTAGTGGTAAGTGGTGGGAGGTGTTTCACAGGATCTCAAGCCAAAGGTCGATTTCTCGGGAACCTAAAAACTTAATTATTAGCAATAATAAAGTTCAAAATTTTTTTTCGATGGTTTCATTAAAAAGAGGAACTCAAAAACTATCGAAAGGTGTAAAAAGCTTGATTTCGATTTTTTTAGAGTAAGCCCCCTTTCTTCGGCGCACGTCACATATTTATCTCCTAGCTTAGCCACAAATGCAATATTACACCCAGAGAAAATTTAAATTCAAATTTAGGAAATTCTTTCTTCAGCTCTGTTTTTTTTAATTAAAGTAAAAGTACACTTTAAAGAAGCAAAAATTGTCCATGTTTCAAATAATAAAGTTTTTTTACATCTTTCAATTTAAGTAATGATTAGTTTGATATTATTTATTTAATAAAAAAAATGGATTTAAATAAATTACTGGCTGAAATTTAAGAATAAAATGATTCAGTCTTATTATTTTAAACCAAGATTTATGATAATCTTTATATCTAAATTATTGAAATTGCATTAATTACTAGGAAATTGTACTACTTCAATTAGAGGAATGTTATATGTAAATTTATTTCGGGCTGTAAATATTAATTAAGAGAAGGTTATGAAAATGGGAATCGTGACAAGTAGAAAAGTTTAATAAAAGAACGCGATTATGTAACAATTTTACATGCTCGAATTTATGGTTTGGCTCTGCATTTGAATTTTCCATTTTTTCCGTAGTATTTTCGAAAAATAAAACCAAACTGAAAAGTATTATCAAAAAATGGTTCAAACAAATTTTGCAGGACTTTTTGAATGCTGTAATTCATAGTTGATTTTTCTTCTGCATCTGACTTCGTTTGGCTCAAAATTTAAATTTTCGATTTTTTTAATAGTATTTTCGAAAAATAAAACCAAAATGAAAAGTAATATCTAAAAATAATTGAAACCAATTTTGTTGGGCTTTCTCAAAGCTGTGATTCATCATTGAAAATTTTTTCTGTGTCTCACGTCGTTTGGCGCAAATTTGAATTTTCTGTTTTTATCATAGTATATTTGATAAATAAAACCAAAATGAAAAGTACTATAAAAAAATGATCCAAACAAACTTTGTAGGACATTTTAAAAGCTATAATTACTTCTTAATATTTTTTCCCATATTTAGCGTCGTTTGGCTTAAAATTTGAATTTTCGATTTTTGTTATATTATTTTCGAAAAATAAAACCAAAATAAAAAGTACTATCAAAAAATGGTGTAAATCAACATTGTAGGACTTTTTCGAATGTGCAATTCATATTTAAGACTTTTTTCCGTATTTTACGTCGTTCGGCTCAAATTTGGAATTTTCTATTTTTTCATAGTATTTTCAATAAGTAACAAAAATGAAGAGTACTATCAAAAAATAATTCAAAAGTATTTTGGAGAACTTTTCAAAAGCTATAATTACTTTCTGAGCCTTGGTTATTATTAGTTATGGTATTTATGAAAAATAAATCCAAAAAGAAAAGTACTATAAAAAAATGGTTTAAACAAACTTTGTAGGCCTTTTCAAAAGCTGCAATTGATATTTGAGACTTTTTGCCATGGCTGACGTCGTTCGGCTCAAATGTTGCATTTTATATTTTTTTCATGGTATTTTCGATAAATAAAACCGAAATGACAAGTCCAATGAAAAAATAGTTTCCAAACCTTTCATAGGACTTTTCGAAAGCTATAATTACTCCCAGAAACTTCTGCCCATATTTTGCGTCATTTGAATCAAAATTTAAATTTTCTACTTTTTCATATTATTTTCGAAAAATAAAACCAGAATGTTAAGTCTAATCAAAAAATGATCTCAAATAAAAAAAAGTTGAATTCATTAAAAAAAAATCTTCAACAAAAAAGTTGAATCTTCAACCAGAAAATATTTAAATTTTAAACGAAACAGTTGCAATCCTAATAAAAAAACATGAAAATGTTACGAAAAAAAAGATGAAAGAACAAAAATTGTAGACAAATTACAATTTGAAGAAAAGAATAATTTGTAAAAA
>CAKNWT010328754.1:7646-37776 GCA_932066315.1 Andricus coriarius | reverse complement strand
GCGAGAAAACTACGGAGGCCACAAACCTTGCAACCATTTTGCGTACGAGACCTTGTCTCCGTCCATTAGTATCTTTTATACGTTCGCTACGTCCTTCCAAAATTCCTTCCTTGAGGTTCCGGTCTTCGCGGGTATCGTGCCTCTCGATTAGTCGGTTGGAGCGAAGATGGCTGGCCATGCCGTGGTGCAGGGCTCGTTGACTCGGTTACGTACAGCCTTCGACACTGCGAGTGAAGCTTAACGGTCTGGGGTTGCAGGGCTGACTCGTCCTGTAACACGGTGCCCGTCTCAGTACCGTTACTCATCGCCGGCCATGGCGCTGAGGTGTAGTATAGACTGCGAAACATGGCTGCTAGTTGCGGCACCCCCCACCTCACTGATGTAGCACGACCGTCTGGTAATGACGCCATGTTTTGGTGCCGGCGATGGAAGGTGGCGCTGAGGTATTGTATGTACTGCGAAACATGGCTTCCAGTTGTGACACCCCCACCTCACTGGTGTGACATTGTCGTCCGGTAGTGACGCCATGCCATGCGCAGGACCGGTGCGCCGTGTTGACTTCGTTGCATCCTCCCGTCCTGCTTCCTTGCTGTTGGCTGTCTACGTTGTCTGCTAGCTGTCAGTTTGTTATATTGTTTATTTTTCGACCCCGTTCGTGTGGATTGAACAAGATTCTAACAACATGTTAATTAAAGGTACTCTGGCGTTTCGCAGGTGCCTGGACTATTTTATTATATTCGAGGATGCCTTAGGCTACCCTTAATTTTCCTGACTGGGTGGTAAGAGTGTATTTTTCTTTATAAAAAAAATTTCAGGCCGGCCTTTTCCTCGGGTTTCGAGGTTAAGACTGGCTTCGGCGAAACCCCGGAAAGTTGTTTCTCACAACTGTCTGCGTTTTCTCCGAAAACTTCGTCCCAATATATATATATATATATAGGTCACGGGCCGTGACACCATTGATTTACGAGAATTGAATTACATTTAAAAAATGATTTTGTATCATAAAAAACGAATATTAAATTGATTAAGAATTAAAAATTATATGAAGGGCATAAATAAAATTATAAAGGCCTAATCCACACAAAAATTTACACTCTTTTCTCCAAAATGAAAACGCTAATTGAGCAATATACAGTCAACTTTCTTTTTTTCTGCAGTTTGCTTATTCTACCGTTCACTTATTCTGCACCCCCTATGCACGCTTATTCTAATTTGCGCAGTTTCGTAATCTCCTACCACGGTCCCTGTACGGGCTGCAAGGCCACGCCCGCATCAGTGGATGAACAATTCCAAAAAAAGAGGCCCATAGAGCGTGAAGCCTTGCATTGAGTATTTTGACATGCCGTCATGGGAATACAGAAAACTTTTTCGAAAAAATGTTGTAAACGAAAAAGTCATAAATGTACAAATAGTAATATTTCTCAAGTGTAGAATGGATTTTCTCAAGCATATTCCATTCTTTGGACGATTCACGACCTTTTAGTTTCACGCAATACAAGCAACTTTCCGAAATTTTCGGTTAGAGTGCCACTAACCGCAAATTTGGGACAGTTGCTTGTATTTCGTGAAACTGAAAGGTCCTCAGCCGATAAAAGGATGAAGAAACAGAATCGCGCAAATGCATTCTGCCCTTAAAGAGATTACTATGCAGACCTTTATAACTTACCTTCACGGTTCGGAGATTTTCTCCAAAAAGTCGTATGCAGTTGCAGTACCATGCACTAGCCTTCCCGATGGTTGACATTTCCACCTTTTGACGTCATGCCACAAAACTCACTATTCCACGAAATATTTGCGTCGTTTTTAGATTTTATAATATTGATTTATAGTTGGCAAACTGTCGTACGCCAACAAGAACACTTAAAAAACACTCATACATGCATGCAGACTAATGGGCCACGACTTTTTCAACTGCGCAATAAGCCGAGACCGCCTGCACCGTTTTTACTTGGAATGCATCATATTGCGTAATATACGCGACTGGCTACTCGCGAAACCGGCCCTTCCCGGTAAAAAGAAACTAATTGGAGCGAATTTCAGCGAATAAACATTCTTGGATTCGCCCGGATTCCGCTTTCTGATTCGTTTAAACGAATTGAGCCACCGATTATTGAATGCGTTTCAATTCGTGGTCATGGTCATTTTGAAAAAATTGACAAAAACTGCATGCCTCGAGACTCGAACCAGCGATCTCAAGTATGTAAGTCCAGAAGGCGATTGTTTCTCTTTTGATTGACCTTCGGGTTTCATTCATCATCGTATGGCATCCTCCCAATGCTTCTTCTCCTTCAAGGTTCCTTTTCTGTTTATGAGTTTTGGGGGCTATCCTTTGGTTTGAGTGGTGACTCACCTTGTCGCTTGATGGTGCCTTGGTGGGGGTTTGCCGGGTTCCCTTCTCGGAGAGACTTCAGTTACTCTCAAGGTGTAGGCTGGTGTAGTTATTTTTCGGGGTTGCAATAATAAGAAATCAATTGTGCGTCTTCTAGAGAACTCAAGTTTTCAAGTCCTTGAATTAAAGTCAGTGGCTCTACAAGTCCCAATTGACTGTTCAGTGATTTTTCGACTCGATCGTCTTCTGGTGTTGTGGGAAGTGACGAGACGGATGACTAATCACCTCCGGTCGCGTCGGGATCGATGGTTCGGTGAACGATCGTAAAAAATTGTCTTGTTCATTTTCATTGACTTTAACATGACTGAACATGATTCCTTCGTTATCCCACGACAGTCCGTCACTAATTCAAATTTGATTAAATGGGCCAGCCTTTAACTGTATTCGCGCTGACTAATTCAGGTGGATTGGAGCTTGACTTTCAATCTCGCGAAATAAAATGAATTGGCTGGCACTAAAATTAATTCGTGCTGACACATTTAAATGAATTAGTTTCCATAAAAATTGTTCGCCGAATAGCAGATTTCAAGATTAAATTACTTATTTCCGAATTCGCAAGAATTCACGACTTGCTCCAATTCGACATTGTCGCAAAGCGAGATTCACGAAGGCTCTGATAAATTTATCTCAATTAGTTTCTTTTTACTGGGTTCGGAGGCGAGAGTCGCAACCGTCTCTAGCCCTACGCGCTGAGAAACTGCGTGGGCCAGCAGTTCTAGAAATGTTGTGTGTATTTATTTGTATTATTATTGATTCAAAATCTCCCGCGCTGTTCAGTTGAAAAAGTTGCATGCAGGCGACCCATCGATATAAGAACGGGGCAGCCAATGAGCGTCATTGACTGCATTTGCAGAACATTTTTATTTAAAAAAACGCGAAAAAAGTTTGTTTTAAATCACAATCACAGTCTGAAATTAAGAAATTTTATTTAAATTCATATTAAAAAATTAGAAATTGAAAATTAAAAGCAGTAGAAACTTAGTCCACTTTGTTTCACTTCTTAAAATATATCAGAGAGACAAGAAAATTAATTTCATATTAAAAACTTTTTGATTTTCTTTAACAGAAAGAAAGAACACACTCTCGAATGATACAAAAAACAGTTTTCAAAGTCCCAACGTAAACTGACATTAATTTTATGAAACCTCATAGATATTGCCAGAATTTGGAAAAAGTGTCATCTCACTTGTTAGAGAGAGAAGTACTTGCGACGACCTTTTTATACATAGTAGCTTTCGTTCGATCAATGGGCCGACTTCCACGACTCAATGGTAATAAAAATGTTAAAAGAATTTTCACAGACTACAAGGAGAAACAAAACCATAAGAATTCTTTCCAAAATCACTATCATTGTTCAGAAACAATTTAAAAAACATACTATAAAACTTGACCTGCAAAGAAACAACTGAAAAAAGTTATAAAAATTTAGTGTAAAATTCTAATGGATAAATTATACAGGACCACAAAATCTAAACCCTTTCAACACGGACCAGACTAGGTGAGTCTTATATTTTCGGGCTTGCTGAATTCGACTCTGTTGTCCGTTTGGTCCCATCAGATCAGGGTCAATGTCAGTTTTAGGTCAAACTTATGAAATTCATCGCTAAGCAATTAAATCAGGGTACCCATAGGTTTTCGAGGTCGCTGAATTCAAATCCGTTATCCGCTTGGTCCCATCAGGTCAGGATCAAGGTCAATTCAAAGGTCAAGCTTACAAAATTTATCACTAACCGGTTGGAATACTTTTTTTCTTTTATTTTTTCACTGCAAACTGACGACTTTTTTATTTTGGAATAGAGTGTAGTTCTGTTGTTTATATCCTTAGTTACAACTCACAATTTGTCGGAAAGCTGCAATCAAGTATAGTTATTATTGCATCCATTTAAATGAGGAAGACAATTTTTTTCAACCCGCGCTGAGTACGGGGCGAGTTGAAACAGTCACGGGGTGAGCTGGAACATTTTGGTAAATGGTGGAAGAAAATAAAATTAATGTCAAAATAGAAGTATATATTGCTGTTTAATTTTAAATGGACTTATGGTAAAAAATCGTAGTTAGTAAATACAATGAAAGCAGATATAATTATCCAATTTTGCGATTTTTCTCGGACAATTTTCGAGATTTTTTAGCTTTCTCTTGTCTCTTCTTCGAAGTCTGAATTCCCCGTTTTGCAGTTGTTTCAGCCTTTCTTTGAGGTACTTTGGGTAACGGCATCACCTCTTCCGGGCGAATGATGTGTTCCAACCCGCCCCAAAAGTAATTTACAAAAATATATACAACAAAAAATTGAAAAATTGAGGTTAGAAATTTGGCTTTTACCTAATATTGAAGGGTATTGAATCCACTCCAAAAAAAAGTACGACTTACAAAATTCAGTTATTTTATAACAACTGCAGAACGAAATATCTGTGTGTACGAAAATTTACTTAACCTGCATAAAATGCGAAAAAGTGTTATATTTCTCGCGAACAAGAGACAACAAAAACTCATCGGATGATGTGTATCTAGCAAAATCACGATATTCATGTCAGATGAATATCACAGTTCAACCCACCCCGTGTTTCAACCTGCCCCGGTCTTCCCAACTAACATACTCAATGGTTCATAACGAAATTATGCACGTTTTTTTCATATATGGCAACTTCCTTAGAACATCTTTTGTGTCGGTAATGAGGGTATCATAGTTTTAATAAAGTTTATGTACAAACTTCTGATAATCTTATTACATTATCATCATTTATGATTGAGAAAGTATTAGAATTGTCCAAAATATCACCTCACAGTTTTTCAACGGATCTCCGCGTTTTAAGACCTCCAGAAGCCGAAAATCAAGTTTTGTCGTCTGTCCGTGTGTGCGTGCGTCCGTCCTTCTGTAAACACGACAACTCTCGAAAAAATGAACGGATCAAATCGATCTTTGGCACACTTTTTTAAGGTCCTGAAAGAAAGAACGAGTTCTTTAACCAGCATTTTTTAACCAACGTTTATCGTTTTATCCACCGAAAATGCTATCCGAAAATCGAATATTTCATTTTTACGCCAAACGACGAAAAATAAGTGAAAAAAGTTTGAGAGCAGAATTGAAGGTCTTTAAAATATCTACAGTTTTTGTTTAAACTATTTTTCGATAGCACTCGTTTTTTGGGGTTTATGCATCGAAAATGAATAAGTCAAAAATTATCATTTTAAACCAAACGCCAACAGATAAGTGAAAAAGGTTCAGAGAAGAATGGTAGCTTTTTAAAAGACCTATAATTTTTTACTTAACCATTTCTTGATAAGACTTGATACTTTAGTTTTACTTTCCGAAAATACTATGAAAAAAATAGAAAATTCAAATGTTGAGCCAAACGACGCAAAATATGGGAACAAATCTCAGGAAGTGATCATCGCTTTTGAATTGCAGTTTTTAAGAGGTCCTGCAAAATGTGTTTTAACTATTTTTTTATAGCACTTTTCATTTTGGTTTTATTTATTAAAAATAATATGGGAAAATCCAAAATTCAAATTTTGAACCAAACGACACAAAATACGAAAAAAAGTCTACAGTAGCATTTATAGCTTTTAAAAAGTCCTAGAAAATTTCTTTGACCTATTTATTGATAGGACTTGTCATTTTGATCTTATTTATCGAAAGCCAACGGCCATACCACGCTGGAAGCACCAGTTCCCGTTAGATCACTGAAGTTAAGCAGTGTTGGGCGCGGTTAGTACTTGGATGGGTACAAAGTCTAAAAGAAGAATTGTAGAATATTTCGTTTTATTCATCAAAAATAATATGAAAAACAAAAATCCTATTTTCAGCATAACAACGCGAGATAGGAAAGAATATCTGAAGAAAGGTTTGCAGCTTTTTATTGCAAGGTAAACTACCTTGCAATAACATTTAACGTTGTCGCTCCGCTCGCCCGAGAAGAGTAGTTTCAGCCACTGATTGGCTCGGCCCGTGGGACAAGAGGGGACTCGCGTGATGGGAAAATCCCTCGTGTCCCCTATATTTCCGTTCGCGCGTCGTGGCTCGATTTTGGCCGTTTTCATTTCTCAAGTCCAAATATATATGTTGTTAAAAAATAAGGTTAAACAACCACCGCAGGATCTCACTGGGATCAACTGCCATCCAAAAAATGACTCCGGCAAATAGGACCCGGGCAAATCACACTCACGGCCACGTCTCACAACCGTGAGATCGGACATCACAGGACACGACGGAATCACAACGACAGGCCGGCGAAACTCTCGTGCGCCTTGAGCACACGAAGCGATCCCACGATGACAGATTTCTGCATTCATTTCACAAGTGCCTTGGAATATTTTTAGCAGGCGGGTATGGCTTTAAGGTTACGAACCAGTGATATTCTTTGCAGCTCCCTTTTAAGGTCTTGATACGTCTCCTCCTTTACCTTCTCCTTGGCAGTGATGTCGTATTCGGACGCGGCCGAGAATTCGATCACGAATATAGTTCGTTTTTGAAGTCTTGGAGAACAATGTTGGGCCTCTAGTGTGCAACGGAAACTGTTGTCCGAAAATCGTAGTTCCAGAAAATTTGGCACTTCTCGTTTTGGACAATTGACTCTATCTCCCTTGGAGCGTTCGGCAGGGCAGGGTTGCGGACAACACCGTAAGAGCGACAAAGATGATAATAAAGCACTCCTAGGACCGCATTATGTCTGTAGATGTACGTCGTTCCTGCGTGGGTGGGACACCCCGATAGTATGAGTTCCAGGTACACAGCGTGTGCATGAAACATTTCTGTTAAAATTTCCGTGCATTTTCTTGTCGAGCAGCTCTTGATGGAATTTTCGAACCTCCGCCTTCTTCACTTCGGCTTTCAGAAGTAAAGCATCTAGATGGAGTAATGCACTTTCCTCACTTCTGATGTTAAAATTCAGGCCAAGGGTCTCGGCCGCTTGCTCCGCGGCTTTGTAAAGGAACGCTCCTTTACCAATCATCTTGTGGTTCCTTACGATTTTTAGGAGAGGATCTCTGCCATTGGCTACGATATAAGCTGTACTTAGAGCAATTCGGTTATGAAGACACTGGAGATTCAGAAGTCCGCGTCCGCCTTGACGGCGTCAAATGTATAATCGCGGAACTGACGAACTGACATGCAAGCTTTTATGCATATGCATAATCTTACGTGTGGTGAAATCAAGGGCCTTAAGTGCGTTGTTCGTCCATTGAACCACCCCAAACGAGTAGAGTAGAACCGGGACGACAAGTATGTTAGTCGCAGATATCTTGTTCAACGCTGACAGATTGGAAGACCAAATCTGTCGTAGAAGATGCTTTTATCTGCTGCGGAGAGACTCCTTTACTGACGTTACGTCCTGAATGCGGCTTTGAGGCACGCCCAGATATGTATAGGTCTCTCCAGTATTAAGATGTCTGATAACACCTATATCCACAAGCTCAGGGTCCTCGGGAACGCCAAGAATCTTTCCGTTCTTCAGATGAATTTTGACACATCTATTCAATCAAAAGTCCATCCCAATCCCTTCTGTGTACTCCGCGATGATATTTATGGCAGTTTGAAGTTCGACTTTACCAGAGGCATAGAGCTTCAGGCCGATTTATAACTTACTTATCAGTAAAACAACAGTATAGTCTAGTATAGTATTTTCGCTTCTCAACGAGGAGACCCCGCCCGCCCGCCTGGCGACAAAGCGGGGTTTTGCTTTACAGTAGTTACGCCACTGACATTTTACAAAGTGAAATTGTCGAAAATTATTTTATAATGTTTTCTCTGTTATCATAATATTACTGCAGATAATTATTATGAATAAATATAGCGCATAACGTTTACTTTATACTTCAATACTTTTTTTTTGTTTGGTACACAATTTTAGGAATTTCAAAATCATTTTTTGATACAATAGTTACAAAATAATTTTTAATCAAATTTTAGTTCCAGCTTATTTCCAATTTTAACGTAGTAATAAGTTTTTCAAATGTTTTCCCATTGATAAATTGATATCTGTAGAAATTACTATCATTTAATCTAAAAAAATATTCATTTTCCTATTTTTTTCAGATTTTTAACAAAAATCTAACACTTTTTGTTCTAATTGAGCATCCCCATATCTCGTATGAAGAATTTTATTTTTGATTTATTATGAATTCTAAACAATTCTAGATTAAATGCAACGAGCTAAAAAATTCATGTTTGGAAAAATATGTCTGATAATAGAAATTGAAAGGGAGATCTTGATGTCATGTGAAGGTTATGTTTGATATGTATATATTTCTGATAGGAAAGAGGTAGGAGTTTGACCCACACCATTTATGTGACCTATCACAGGTGTGCTTTTCCGCCCCCACGAGACGTAGGAAAGGGATAGGGGTTTGACTATCTTTATTTCTGCAACCAGTCAGAGGGGTTTCTCCCTCCCCCCTCCTCATTATTGTGGGAATTTATGCAATTTTCGGAACAATTTTGAAATTTGTGGAAATGCATGAAATTTGTGGACATTTATGAAGTTTGTGGAAATGTATGAAGTTTGTGGAAATTGATGAAATTTTTAGAATTTATGATATTTATGAAATTTATGATCATTTACGGAAAATTATGACGTTATTAAAAATACTAGTTATGAAAATGAATGTGTAAGTTAATACTTCTAAGCAAAATATTTTTTCTAAACTTGTTACAAAATATTATATATATTTTGTAAGGATTAATTGAAAAATTTTAATTAAACATTTTTAAACTTGCCTATTAGTATATAATATGTATAAAAAAAATCACTGATAAAACAGAGCACGACATATATTTCTTAGCTGGCCACGCTTTTCTCAGAGAAAACGCTTGGCCGAGGTTTTATCAGAAAAATCGAAGCGGTTCCGTAGCTTACTTGACGTGCGCTAGATTGAGATTTTAGAACAGGTTTTAGGTAGGGTTATATTCCCGAGCTGGGGCAATTTTTCAAATCGTTCGAGCGTGCGATCATATGTGTAAGTTTATGTACGTGCAATTGTGTAATAATAATCGTAGATTGAGTGCAGTAATCATATATAAAATAATTTTTTTCTTATCAAATCGATTCACATTTTACATCATTTTTGTTGATGAAAGTTTCCAGCTGATCTATTTATAAATCGTGTATAGAATACGTACAGTGCAGATATACATACAATATATGCGTTGCAATACGAAATCGACGAACTTACTCTTCACAGAAGTAAGGCATACTACACGAATGGTAACTCTTTTAAAAAGTCAGTTTATTTTACCAGAACACAAAATAGTAATTTTAACCAAATTCACCGACGAAAAGCTGCGCTTCAATTTAGAATACTTAGAGCTAGTGGTTTAGAGAGTTCTTTTAACGATCCACTTTTTCCGTGTATGGGCCTGTAGTTCTTTGGACTTGACAAATCTCCGGCCTTAGGGTCGTAAGAAAGCAGTAAATATACGAGCTAGATGTTGGTCATGCTTGATGGTCAACAGTTTACACTTTTTCAGCGTGTAATTTGCTTTCCTAAAGTTTCAAGCAAGTGCCCAACTTTTGGAATACAATACGCTCGCTAGTCCTACTCAGGCGGACTGAAGTATCATTACTTCTATTGTCGCTCAGCAGGGAGACCGCCTTCTCGTTAACTACACAGTTCAGATTTCAGAAATTAACATCTTTAGGGAGCAAATCGGGGCGAGCGGTATTAGCTTCAGACAATTTGTCCACCCTGAGAAAGACTTTTTGGTGGATAGATCTCCTACTTCTCATGTGGGCATTATCGACTATCTTCAAAGGTGGTCTTGCTAGAACGGGTAGTATGTTCGCTGGAGGATGTTGCTCTTCTTCTTGCCGATAAAGAGCTTCATATCCGTTTTTGCGCAAAAAGGATACCTGATCCCTTAAATACTGAGACGTTTTATGAGCATATTCCGGGTGCATATTGACCCAATGCTCATGTAACCTCTGCATGAATCCTCTTCGCACCGTTGAGTTTCTTTGCCAACAAGTAAGGATGTCCCTCCTGAGTTGGTCCAACCACTTAATTGGATATTCTCGCGTTTGTCCGGGACCATTACCTGGTCGTCGCCTCGGTTCGGTCCTGTCGTCACTCTTAACTGAACCATGGCTTCCATCCAAGAGAGGCCTCTTGTGGGTGGCACTGCGCGATACTGGTGACGTAACCGCATAATTTGTTACATTAGGGAGTTAGCCCAATGCAACGTGGCTGACTGCAAGAGCCGGAACTCTCGGGCGATGGGATCGCCAAATACCTACGCCTTTATTATTAATAATGAATAATATATAATACATATATAATAATATATATGTTAACAATAATATTCAGACAGGATAAAATTCTGTGATAGGGGTTTTCCTTAAATTGAATGAGTAAGTTTCTAATTACCCCCTTTTTACAGAATTTTTCCCTCACTTGGCGCGGCCTGAGTTATTTTAACAAGCAACTACAGCGATATTCCAGAAATACATCATTTAATTAAATATTACTTACATCCTCTAAGTCGATTGTCGATTCAATGTGATATAACCTCCAATATAATTGTCTTAATCGGTTTCCAAAACCACTCTGACCTCACTGTCCAGTACAATTATCCTTGAATATAATAATTTTGACGAAATCAACCTACAATGGTTATTATAGTTTGTATAAAATTACAGAGAACAGTCTCCCGAAGATTTCGACGATTATCCGTCGATACAGTGTCGGAACGAATGATGCACATTCGCTTGCTTCCTGGTCGCGTATTCTAAATTGCCGCGCATGGCTCTCTTTCACGTCCTAAGACAATTTTGACTGTTGATAGAACTACGAGTGAGTCACGGACCTGACATACAGATGGCGGATTTGAATTTTAAAATCAACCGTTATTTAAAAATGAAATTATCACCTTGACGTCTACGGATGGGTCATTTACTAATAATTTAATTTAACTTATTTGACTGGAGTGATTTCATTAATTAATAATAATAAATAATAATAAATAATAATAAATAATAATAATTATTATTTTTGTTATTAATATTTATTAATATCATACCATTAGGCCATTTCCCTTTCGGGGTAAGCGTGACTTGCTCGGTGAGGGAAGGAGTAATGTGAGGTAGGGGGTATAGATATTTTAGATTGATCTAGAATTCTTGTGTTATTTATTTAAATGACACGTTCATTCCGCAACACTGCTCCGACCCAGGTTGCTAATCAATCTGTCTGGCGATCACCCCAAGTGAAGAGTCTCACAAAATTGTTATGTGTGGTTCCCCACTTGGGCCTATTTGTATCCAAGCTCCTTGTTGCAGGCCTCATTCACTCTATTGTCACTCTGCTAACAGACTATTTGTCGCCATACTTTTCTGTCCTGGCATAATACTCTAGCTTCCTTCAGGTCTATGTCCATAAATCAAAAAATTTTGTCGGTCTCTGTCTGGCTGCCTGTATGTATGTATGTATGTATGTATGTATGTATGTATGTATGGATGTATGTATGTATGTTTGGTTACCTGAATGTTGTAGCCACGCTAACTTTTGAAGGATTTGTCGAATCGAGTGAGCCTTTGATAAACTTTTTAAGGGTCCTAAAATGAAGGGTTAAGTTCGTTAACCAGATATTTCCGAATGAAATTTATTATTTCGATACAAATTTACAAAGTTATATATTTTTCAACATTTTGAAAATTTCCAAAATATAGAGAAAAAAAAAATTCTGATAGATTGAATAACTGCAATCAAAATTTTTACTAGATATCAAAAATACATTTCGAAATTCTCCTCATAAAATTGTTTGCTTCGATCAAAATTCAAAAAGTAAGACCATTTTCAAATTTGGAAACAACATTTTCCGTTTCATTTTGTTTAGATGGTTTTATTTTTTCAAAAGCAATCCTCTGTATATTTCTCTGCAAAGTCAAATTAAAAAAAAAACATGTTTAATTTTGCTTTATGATTGTAGTTTATGAGGGGTTTGAATCACAGTTTTTGTTTTGCACTCTCAAACTAGACGCATTATCAGGGCAGCTGAGAATAAAAATTAGTGCAAAGTAAGGAGAAAATAATAAAGTCATCATGAAACATAAAAATTGTACTTGATTTTGCAATATCTGAATAAGCATTACCAGATCGAGGTACAGAAATAAATACGATATACATTAGATATAATAGTGTGGAAAATAATGTAGATAAGTTCACATTCTTGACAAAATCGAGTGCAAAGCACGAGATACGTGATAAGAATGTGTTCGTTAAAGCCGAAGGAGCTTAAACAAAAGAGAATTTACATTCATCAAATTACAGTTGTTAACGCTTTGAACTTTAATTTTTAAAGGTCTGTGCACAAATGTGTGGAAAGTACAATGACCGAGCGCGCAGCGCAAGAGAAAAACATTAGCGAGCGCGAAGCGCGAGATGAATATATTCTCGAGCGCGAAGCGCGAGAACCAACAATCGCGCGCCATAGGCGCGCTCAAACTTGCAAGTGAAGCGATCCGCGCGCATAGCGTGCAATGGAAGTGTGTCATATCTCGCTACCATATAGTACAGTCGGTACAAATATTGAATTATGTATGGCCCTTCTAGCTTCCTTTATATGTTTTTATTTCTGAGAATGGACCCTGCTCTACCAATAACCTTCCTACTCTGATTTATGCGCCCATCTAACTCCCCAACTATTTTTCCGTCGCTGGTGAATAGGCTACCCAGATATATGTACGCGCCAGAGGACTCGCTATAGTCTGCGAAATATAGTAACATGACTGTAGACAAATTTTAGGCGTTTTAGTGTGATGATAAATTAATCTCTTTGCAAGTGTTTTACCGAAATTATACAATTTTGACCTTGGAATCGTCATAAGCGACCCCATATAGCCTCGAGTATATATATAGCCTTGACGCCGAATCCGTCAACATATTTTAATTTTCGGTATCATATTTAATTAGCGATTTTGAATGTATATATTTTCACACCAGACACATCATCAGTGATCATCCCCCCCCCCCCCTGTCCACCCAGTAATTATTTTTCTCCAAATCCGTAGAAATTTTATAATTCTCACAGCCAGATTGGGGATGCCATTTTTAATTTTGAAATACTGCCTCCAAATTCGAAATCAGCGACCCTAAAAAACCACGTGTAACAATTTTTAGCCGAAGCCCTTTAGATTTTATTATTTTCCTGCCATATTGGTGCGCCATTTTCAATTCTGTAACTGTGACTTCAGATTTATAATAAGCGGCCTGAAACCCCTCCGATTAACCATTTTTAGCCAAATCCGTCGACTTTTTTTATTTCCAATGTCATATTAGGAGCCCTATTCTGCATTTAAAAAACTGACGCCAAATTTGTAATCAGCGACGCCAGAAACTTCTATTAAATTTATAACCCATTTGACATTTTATTAAAGAAATATCTTCTAAATTTCACATTCAACGTCACACACGGACGTCGAGGGTGCAAGATTAATTGCCTACTCGATGTGGGCGATGATCCAGGTATATAAATCGGGGAACATGAAGGCACGACATGGACTGGCCACGGAGCGAACCAAGCTTCGGGACCCTCGGGCGTTTTTTTAAGGCACCCTTCTCCTCGCCCGACAACCAATTTATTTCAGGGCAGTGCGGAGCAGTGCATCCGCTTTCAACTTTTTCGCGTCAAGTGACACTATTGGTTGTTACCAAGGCCTTGTATCTCCGGGAGTATCGAGAGCAACCATTTTTTTCTTTTGAGAGGATCTTTTTGGCTTCACAGCGCGCATCAACCTTTTTAGGGATGACGCGTGGGCTTGCTTGTCTATGACTCTTGGTAATAATATAGCATTTATCATACAATTTTCGATTTCTTCCACTTGACGCAGAGATGTAGTTTTCTGAACCCCTAGTGCTTTAATTTTAATCGGAATTGAGCCCGTCCATTAGCTTTAAGGTTCCGAAGTTCCTGGGCAGAGATAATTTCTAACTAAGAATTCAATTTTTTTTTCAGGAAAAAATCCTAGACCAGTTTGCGTGCCGGTACCAAGATTTCCATTAGTGAGAGCGTGTGTAAGATTTTATAATATTTATTTCCAAGGAAGAAATGTCCATACCTGCATTAGCATAGAGGGGAAGTTTCATGACACCAGGCTGTTTACGGTAAAAATAAGAAGTTTCTTTTTATTTAGATACACATTTGTAAAAATGTATACTCGATATATAGTTGAAAGTTTGTCATAAGGACAACCGCAGGATTTTGCCGGGAGCGCGAGCTAACCCGGAACA
The DNA here is from genome assembly GCA_932066315.1 of Andricus coriarius. NCBI lineage: Eukaryota > Metazoa > Arthropoda > Insecta > Hymenoptera > Cynipidae > Andricus > Andricus coriarius. Next base: position 23,168 of record CAKNWT010328754.1, on the reverse strand, counting down.
CTGCACCCGCTTCCAGCGAAATCACGGTAAAATTTCAGCTGTAACCGCGTCTCACAACCGTGAGATAGGTGGTTACAGTCTGGGACGAATTTAATACGATGATTTTCCCGCAAGTGTCTCATCATTTTGTTGACACGAGTTTAGCGGAGCGGTATTAGAGATAATGTCGTAAGAATGACAGAGATGGTAATAAAGCACTCTTAGTGCCTCATTGTGCCTTTGGATGTAGGTCGTTCCCACATGAGCTGGACAACTAGATGGCGTGTGTCCTAGATACTCGGGGTGTGCATGACACGCTCTGCAGCTATCATTGGGAATGTCTTGGCTCAAAATGTGTCGACGGTATGCTAGAGTAGAAATGACACCGTCTTGACATGCCAAAATGAAACCCTCCGTGCTTGACTTCAATCCGGTTTATATAAGGAAAGCAAACCTTAGCTCATACGACATCGACTGATCCTCCACATTTCTTTTAAAGATGCCGTGCATCCTCTTGTCGAGGAGCTGTTCGCGGAAGTTTTTTTCCTGTGCTTTCTGGGGAAAAGGAGGATTTGCGTAATTGGTGCAAATTACTATTTTTACGGAAAAAATTGATTGAAATCATCAAAAGTGCTATTTTTATTTGGAGCTTTCGACCAATAAAATAGCTGGACATACTATTTTCATGAACGGGTAAAACATGTTGAGTAGCATTCACTACATTTCAAAGTATTTTTTACAAAACAGAATAGTAAACATTGCTATTTAAAAACATTGTAACTAGTGCAACAGTTTACTGTCGGGAATAACAATTTTCAGATGTATTTATACCTTTATGACATGAAAAAGGTAATTTGATCATAGCACTCTCCAATACTATTTTTAAATCGTAAGACTTACCTGAACAATGATCTACAAAATACTACGTAGACATAGTAGAATGTAAGAAATTCGATAAATAATATTGTTTACTATTTTACATGCCAATAAATGAAATGTGTATTCATGTACCGAAGATTAGAATTTAAAAATAGTAAAATGTACAATTTATAAATTGTAAATTTTAACATTGGGAGAACCGCGTTTTATCACGTGACTTGCGCTGAAATCGAACGCGCATCTCATTCAACGCTACAGACACAAAGAATTGCGATGGAAAGAACCGTGAAATGGTGGAATAACAACAACTGTCGTTTATCGTGTCGAAACAGGCGAAAAAGGTGTCACCGTTAATCGAGTACCTGACTAGGATTGACCATTCAAGGTAAGTTCATGTGGTTATTATTTAGCATTCTGTGACTACCGGAGTTACATTCTTTCCCTACCCCCCTGCGCTTGCTCCTTTTTCCAAAATTCCCTTTCTTTCACCTACTTTCAAAAAACTTCATCCTTTTCCCCGTTTCCCTTTAAATATACGATATTTGAAACTATAGTATTTAAAGCGTGCTCTACGACATTGCATTAAACGCCACTTGCCATAAGGTTTATTTTATACCTATATTCACATATTAGATGACCCTTATCACAAGCGGCGCGCAACGCACTGTTGTAGAGCACGCTTTATTTTATTTAAGCAGGAAATTCTGTGAAATTAGTAAATTTACGTATTAGTTATTATATGTAATTAATTATTTTCCTTTAATCTGAAAACTATAGTCCATTAAAAATAAAAACTCTCCAAATAAACTTGAAACTAAAACATTTCAAAACATGTTGTAAATGTAAAAACCGGAGACGGAAGTTGTTACCCAATACATCTAAAATTGGAACAGTTTAAAAAAAGTATATAAAAACCAAGGTTAAACAACCACTTCACGGTCCCACTGAGAGCAACTGCCATCTAAGAATGACACCGGCTCCCAGTAGAACCGCAGCAAATTACCCAAGGACGCTCTGCACATATCGCTGGAAACTTCTTGACATAAAAACATAAAATGCGGTCACGGTATGCTAAGGTGGAAATGACACCGTCCTGGCATGCGAAAATGAAACTCTCTGTACATAAATGAAGCCCTGATGATCTGAGGAAACCAAAAGTTTGCTCCTTGGACAAGGACTGTTGTTTTATATTCCTGTGAAAATTTCCGTGCATTTTCTTGTCGAGTAGCTCTTCATGAAATATTTAATCTTCTGCTTTCTTTATTTCGGCTTTCAGAAGTGAAGCATCTAGAGCGAGTAATGCACTTTCCTCACTTCTGATGTTAAAATTCAGTGGCTACAATTTAAGCTGTACTTAGAACAATTCTGGTATGAAAACACTGGAGATTCAAAAGTCCATGTCCGCCTTGACAGCGTGAAGTGTATAATCGCAAAACTGACGAATTGATATGCAAGCTTTTATGCATATGCATGATCCTACGTGTGGTGAAATCAAGGGCCTTAAGTTCGTTGTTCGTATAGGGCTCCCCAGTGTTAAGATATCTAATAACACTTATATCCACACTTTTTCTTGTTCCTACAAAATTATTTTTCTGAAGTAATCGTTTTAACGAATCAAAATTGAAACATTACAATTTTTACATTCTCAGCCTAATGAGAAGGTATTGGGTTTATGTAAAATTTGACATAGTTGGTTTTCATCAAATCTCCACGATTTGAGACCCCCTGAGTCAGAAAAAATGATTTTTACGAGGATGTATGTCTGCCTGTCTGTCTGTAGTCTGTAGTCTGTATTCTGTAGTCTGTAGTCTGTAGTCTGTAGTCTGTAGTCTGTAGTCTGTAGTCTGTAGTCTGTAGTCTGTAGTCTGTAGTCTGTAGTCTGTAGTCTGTAGTCTGTATACTGTAATCTGTAGTCTGTAGTCTGTAGTATCGTTTAGGCACGATAACTTTCGAAAGATTGATCAGATTGGATTGTGCTTTGGCACACTTTTTGAAAGACTGAAAAGAAAGAACATGTTCGTCAACCAGCCATTTTGGATAAAAATTCAAAAACTGAGCACATTTTGAAAATGCGTGAGACCACTTTTTTTCAAGGTTTGAAAATTCTATGTACGGCCGTTATTATTACTCAAAAAGACAAACAATTTCTTCCCATGATATTTTTTGATAAAATCAAAATTATCAGAGTTATAGCATTTTTTAAATCCAAAAAATCCAAAAAAAACTAACATTTTAAGCCAAACACCGCACGATATGCAAAAATGTCAAGAAAATAAAAACGTTTTTTTAGATCCCTACAAGATTATCATCACACCTTTGGCATTTTTTCGAAAAACCGAAAATTCAAATTTTGATCGCACAAAAAATTATTTAAAATTCCATTTTTTGGTCAAACTATGCAAGATACAAAAAAGGATGAAGAGACAAAAATTATGTATCCAAAAAAGATCTACAAATTTGTTATTGATCACTTTTTGATAGGGCGTCTAGTTTTCGTTTTATTCATGAAAAACTGTAAGGAACTTATAAGAATTTAGGAAATATAGTGTATAAGAATGTGGAAAGTAAAGGTCATGGTCCCCTGAACTCCCTGCACATTATATCTTAGGACCGGTCTAGGCGACACGTAACATAAGAGACATTTGTCAGTCTTTCGGCCTCCTCAGCCAAAGTTTTATCGTCTTAGAACCCATCACAGCAAATAAAGAATATCTTCACTATTAAAAGGGTAACAAAGTGAATTCATTACCCTCACCCTGTTACAAATTGGCGATCCTGCCAGGATAGTGGCAAACGATCCTTTAAAGAATTACCTACGGCAATACAAGGAATCAAAAGGCCCTATCTTTGATTCGAACCTCGAATACAATCTTGAGAACTACGGTTCTCCCAGGAAAGACTCCGGACTTCTCTACGGAAAGTTCGTAAAACAAGGAACCTGTAAGGTATTGGGCAAAAGGCTACCACCTCCCGTTTGCAGCCGTCGCCGGAAGAAACAAAAAGGCTATTAGTTATAAATTAGATAGAGTTTTATTCTTATTTTCAGACGCCAAACAAATAATTTTAATTACGCGAAGTGAAAGTGAAGTTAAAGTGAAGCAAAGATAAGAAAAAAAATAAATAAAATTTTTACATAGGGAAAAGTTGGTATACTACACGTGCTCGCTAGCTCTGCCACCGTTAATAAAAAGAAACTTGAATCCGAATTAACCTTGTATGTTCTCCATGTAGACGGATTTTACAAGTAAGTATTATAAAAAATTTAACAAAACAAAAATAGTAACGCGGTCGCGACACCATTTACACCCGACACTCGCAATTCGAAAAATACCCATACTCACAGATCGGACAACATGAGCTTGCTCACAGCAGACGAGACACTCGACCCTATTCTGTCTAGGATGGCAGTTTTAAAAGGTTGTAGTTTCAAAACTTACTGTGAAAAACGGCATCCGGGTTGACGGAATTTTCCGATTAACACAAAGATTGGACATCACGGCGAAAGTAGAAACAGACACGGATGGAGGTATTATAACTTTCGATAATGATTTGGAACACGAAAGAGAATCCGCTAATCATCGGAAAATGAAAAGTAAGGTAGAAATGAACGACGAGAATGAGGAGATCAACGCGGACGAAGAAATTAACGCGGAAGAAAACGAGAATGAGAACAGCGCGGAGGAATCACGCGAACGGCAAGAAAGTCGACCACTCGTGCCAATAAGATCGCTTAGTGCCATCCCTCCCAATGATATTGAAACTAACGTGGACGAAGCACGTGAAACTGTGAGACTGCCGAGAGCTCAACCCCCCGTGGCTCTGAGACAGCCCCCGTCCGGTACTATTCCCGCTAAGGAAATAATAAGAACCATAAAGATTCTAACCGGGCAGGATGACATGGGGGTAGAAGACTTTATACGATCAGTAAAAAGGGCACGAGACAGGTGCTCTCAACCAGACTCTGCTGTTAGACTTCGTTTTAGCAGAAAAGATCACACAAAATGCAGAAAGGGCAATTAGGTACTCAGAAATTACTAATTTTAAAACTCTTTTTGATGCCCTGAGAAAAAATTTAAATCTGACAGGTTCCGTTTCTGCTCTTAGATCTAAATTAGAAACATGCATACAAGGTCCTACAGAAACAATACAAAGGTTCAACGGGCGTTTTAGACTGGCCGTAAAAGAAGTAAAATATGCAGTGCAATCAGAACACACCAATAGCATGGAGAGAAAGATTGCTATCCAGATAGAAGAAAAAGAATCCCTCAAAAGATATATGCTTAACTTGAGAAGAGAAATCGGACTGCAAGTTACAGCACAAAAACCAAAGAGCCTATGCGAGGCCCAGAATTAGGCTGCAGATATGGATATTTGGTTGAAAGAATCTCAACCAGAACGCCCACCAGTACAGCCGCCTATGCGGACGTACCCTCGGGTCGCGATGCGGAGTGGCGTACCTACGGTAAAACCTTACCAAGCACAGGTTACCTGAAACCAAGTGTACCGAACAGCTATACCGAATTCAAAAATGCGGCTTCAACAAAAAATGCAGTTAAATTGTCACAAGTGTGGAAGACTCGGACATTTAGCAGCACAGTGCTGCGCTCAAACGCAGAATTTTCAGCCAGGACAGTTCCAAAATCGACCCCTACAAAACCCCGTCAGGAATATCGAGGAAATCGAGAACCAAGAGGACGGTCAGAATTATTTAGAATTTCAAGAAATGAGTCCCGAAGAAATAAACGAACAACTAGACTACGAGGCGAATCCAGAATTTCAAATATCAGCGGCAGATTATTATCCATTAGGAGTAAACACTCAAATGGATTGATTTACAGCTTACTGGTCGATTCTGGCGCAGCGATTCATCTTATTAAGGAAAACAATGTGCCAAAAGAAGTCAAGGTATTCCTAATGAAAAAATACTTCGTCATGGGAAAGGACCGACACTACTCACATTATGCCACTTACATTAATTACTTTGGAAGAAAACATATTTTTCACATAGTAGATAATGATTTTCCTTTGCCAGAAGCCGGAATCATCGGGTCATCCTTTTTTAACCAATATTCAAGATATTCGATTACGCCGCGATATCTAATCCTAGAAAACAAAAAATTAACTCTATATGATCATGGACGTTTCATGAGTGGTAACACAGCTCAAATCAACAGAATAAGCATTGATGAACCTGACCAAGAAGTATTCATTGAGGATAACCCCAACATACCGGACGGTATTTACTAAATAAAAGATAGTCAACTAATAGTCCCCTATTACAACTATGACAGGAACCCCACACTGATCAAAGTACCGAAATACGAACCTATCCCACTGTCCTGCACCGATCTAGTGGAACACGAGATTGTCCTTAAATCAGGAAAAATAGTCAACATCAAATCATATAGGCCGCCGGAGTGTCATAAAGAAGAAATATCAACACAAATGGGAGATTTGATGAAAAGGGAAGTGATAAGACATTCCAAGTCACCTTATAACTCCCCCATTTGGGTAGTACCAAAAAAGGCAGACGCTTCGGGAATGAAAAAATGGCGAACTGTCATAGACTTTAGAAAGATCAACGAGGACACAGACCAAGATGAATATCCCCTACCAGTGATAGATGATATCCTAGATCAGTTAGGAGAAGCTAAATTTTTCTCGGCTTTTGATTTAAGCTCCAGTTTCCACCAAATACCTATGGCAGAAGAATAAAAAAAATATACAGCTTCCTCAACACCCGAAGGGCACTTCGAGTTCAACAGGATGCCCTTTGGATTAAAGAATGCCCCAGCCACATTTCAACGAATGATGGACGGAGCATTAAGGGGACTAGCAGGAAAAATATGTTTTGCCTATCTGGACGACATACTTATATTCGGACCTGCCCTGGAGGAACATAACAAGAACCTCTTTACAGTTTTCGAAAGACTGAGACAGACAGGTCTAAAGCTTCAGCCCGATAAGTGTGAATATCTACGCCCAGAACTTGAATACCTCGGACACGTCATCACCAATGATGGAGTAAGACCCAATCCAGCAAAGTTAGAAGCAGTACAAAATTTTAGACAGCCTAGAAATGTAAAAGAAATCCAATCATTCTTAGGACTAGCTGGCTATTATCGGAAACTTATACGGAATTCCTCATGCATAGCGAAACCTTTGACAGAGCTAACGAAAAAAGATGCAGTATTCAACTGGTCACTCGAATGTCAAGAGAGCTTTGCGCTCTTAAAAAATAAACTTTGTGAAGCTCCAGTGCTCAGATACCCTGATTACTCAAAGGAGTTTCTATTGACGACCGACGCTAGCAGTAAAGGTCTAGGGGCAATTCTTTCCCAAGAAGGACACCCATGCGGTTACATTTCAAGGACATTAAATGGAGCAGAACAGAATTACAGCACATCCAAGAATGAACTTCTAGCCATCGTGTGGGCAGTTAAACGACTCAGGCAGTATCTGCTAGGAAGAAAATTTAAAATTCAGACTGACCACCAAGGTCTGACATGGTTAAATAACGTCAAATATCCTTCGACTAGATTACTAAGATGGAGATTCAGACTAAAAGAATACGAATATGAAATCCAGTACGTAAAAGGGAAGGAGAACAAAGCTGCTGACTGCCTATCACGATTGTTTCCAATCATGGATCCTTCAGATGAATATGTTGAGGAAAGTGCTTCAGGAAGTGAGTTCTCCCATGAAGAAACCTCGAGCGCTTTACGAACAACGAAACCAGCCCTGGCCAAAAAAATGGCCACATACGATCTCATATCTTACGATGAAAATTTATTGGATCAACGAGAAGGATTCTATCAGGATTATGTCGCATGGAAGAAAGAGAAAACTCCAACCCGGAAAGTAAAGAAACCAAATGCCTGCGGAAGACTGTGGGTAGGAATCACGAAGTCTCAATTTGGAGATTATCAGAAAAAGTTGTGGTTGAGATTGCTCAACCTTAAAGTCAAAGACTTCATAGATAATAAATTGACAATAGTACGTCTCCAGTTCGCAAACCCAATGATTACACCATTAGAAAAACTCAAAATTCAAGAAATAATAAGTTTTCTATGCCACTGATATCCCACACTAAGCTTCCACACATGCTATAATGCCACGAGGGATCTGACAAATGAAGAAAAGAAGCTGGTAATTAAGGAAGCGCACGGATCTGTGATGGCTCAGCATTATGGTGAAAACAAAACTATTGAACGAGAACGAACAATCGGTGAATGGAAAAACATGGAAGAAGAGGTCATTCACTTTGTAAAAAGAAGCCCGGTCTGCCAGTTCCAAAAAACAACTAGGATCAAAAATCAGAGTGAAGCTATTATCCCCGATACGCCAGTTGACCCCAACGATAAAATAGCTATGGAAATTTTTGGACCATTGCCAACCACACGCTCGGGAAATAACTATATCCTATCTATCCAAGACCAACTCACCAAATATCTCATTTTTGTGCCACTTAAAGACGCTGAATCCGAGAGAATAATTGATGGACTTTTTGGTCATTATATATACATGTTTGTGTCCCCTAAATACATACTCACCGACCAAGGAGCCAACTTTGTTTCAGAACTTGTCCAAAATTTGGAGAATCTGTTTAGAATCCGACATATCAAGGCTTCCACCTATCATACACAATACAACGGAAGTCTAGAAAGGTACACTTAACCCTGAAAGACCTAATAAGAACATGCATGGAGGACAATACAGTTGAATGGGATAACAGACTAAAAATCGTGACCATGGCTCATAATACTATGAAACATGAAGGAACTGGGTATTCTCCTTTTCAACTCACTTTTGAAAGGGAACCAAACATCCCTTCTATGTTGAGCACAACATCACAAGGAATTTATGTACCCGGAGACCTGGTGAAGCTTATTAACCAAACACCTGTCAACAAGCTCTCTCCTAGTTGGAAAGGGCCCGCGGTTATTTTAGAATCAATAGAAAATAACAATTACAAAATTGGTTTTGAGAATAAAACTCTAACAATCCATGCCAACCAACTAATGCCATACCATACATAATTTCAGATGTTTCTCGCCTGGATTTTGTTAACGCAAGTGGGAGCGAGTCTAGGAAATTACGCCATAACAAACAAACGGAATCTCGTCATATCTGTGAACACAACCAACACACAGCAAAGATCAAATCTAATAGCCAACACACTCAAAGTTGCAGTTAAAGCATGTGGTTCTAGCTGCGCCGAAGATTACGAGATAAGAATGGTAGGTGAACGGTATGAACGACTATGCCAAAGAGAAGAGCTACTCCAACAGGTCATGGGTATTCGACGAACCAAAAGAGGATTAATCAATGCTGTGAGAGAAATATCTAAAAACTTATTCGGAACCATGAGCAACAGTGACCTTGAAGCTATCAATAAAGAACTTGATCAACTTTACTTTGATAATAAGGATTTAGCTATGGTAATGCAAAATCACACTAAAGTCCTGAAATTAATGCTGAACTCTTCATCGACTGACTGCAAAACTTTAGAAGGAAAGTTACAAGCCGAATCTGAGACCGCACATCTGATTAGAGGTAGTCTGAACAACAACACCAGAAATTTGTTCATAGCTTCTAAATTGATTGTATTCGTAATCCTGATTGACGAATTACATGACGATATCGAAACGGCATTAGTTGCCATAAATAATGGTGAACACGGTATAATTCATCCCCAGGTTGTTACACCTAAAATATTCATGGACACGATCCAAGAGTTTGAGACCATTCATCGAACTCGTTATCATTTTGATGCAAACCCGGAAAGCTACAACACATTCTCGACCTCAGCGAAGTCAACGTAGTCTTGATCAGGAAAACCTTGACGTATGTTATCTCGATACCCGTACTCGAGAAAGAAGAATATGTGATTACTCATGTGATCCCTATACCTCAGTTAATACGAAACACTCACATATCACTTATACCCGAACACGAATACCTATTTACCAGCAAAACTTCCTACGTTCCCACCGATCGCGAAACACTTAGTAAATGTAAATCACTTGCCGAATATAAAATTTGTAACCGAAATCATCCCAACTATAGGCTAATAGACAAAAATAACTGCGACGCTAGTATTCTTAAGAAATATGAAGACTCTGTAGAATGTAGCTTTTCACCTTTCAAACTAGATAGTGAGAGTTATATACCAACTACGAAAGGCTATATACTTTTGCCCAGTAGAAAGTTAACTTTAGATTTTCTCTGCCAAGACTCTACAACCGCGATAGAAGTATATACTAACATTTATATTCAGGGTTCTGGATGCAAAGTTATACATCAAATAATGTACAACTTTATTTAGAGAAAACGTCTATCTACGAAAAAACCATTGTATTAAACAAGACGTACGAAACACCTTACGATAAGAATTCGCTAGATACGCTAGAGAGCCACTTAATAACTCTACCTCGAAAACTAGATGTTAACGTGCTGAATCAGATGAAACTTAGCATAGATGATACAAGCGCTTCACCCATGATGTTATAACGAAAGTACCTATACCTGAAAATGTACCACTATCTTCAAATCTACCACTACGAATTAAAAATAGAAGAGTTAAATTTTAGGGACTAAAATCTGTCTAAACGGGGTGGTGTAAGGAACTTATAAGAATTTAGGAAATCTAGTGTATAAGAATGTGGAAAGTAAAGGTCATTGTCCCCTGAACTCCTTCCACATTATATCTTAGGACCGGTCTAGGCGACACGTAACATAAGAGACATTTGTCAGTCTTTCGGCCTCCTCAGCCAAAGTTGTATCGTCTTAGAACCCATCACAGCAAATAAAGAATACCTTCACTATTAAAAGGGTAACAAATTGAATTCATTACCCTCACCCTGTTACAAAACGTCATTAAAAATAAAAAAATTAAATTTTTGGACAAACAACAGAAGCTATGAGAAAAATGAATAGACAAAAGTTGCGCATCCAAAAAACAGCTACAAATTTTTTCATTAACAATTTTTCGATGGGGCGCTTATTTATCGCAAAAAATAAGAAAAAAAAAAATGTTTTGGAAAACGTCTTAAGGAAAGAAAAGAAATCATAGGAAAACTTGTTCATTCAAGAAAGTTGTACAAATTTGTTATTTATAATTTTTAGAAAGGGCGAGTAATTTCAAAATGCGTATTTTCAGTTTAAATCATAAAAAATAACGCTAAAAATAAACAAATTAAATTTATGGAGAAGTGACACAAGTTACAGCAAAATGTAAAGTAACAACATTTTTTTGTATAGGATGCAAACTTTTTTATAAATATAAAAAAAGACAATGAAATTACGTATATTTCAATACCAATGCATATTATGAATTTTGATAACATAAATTTATTGAAATGATAGATTTTTTAGGGTAGCTGAGAATAAAAATCAGTGCAAAATAAGGAGCAAATATTGAAGTAATCATGAAAAATAAAATTTGTACATTATTTTGCAAAATCTTAATAAGCAGTACCGGTTTGAGATACAGAAATAAATATGATATAGATTTAATATAGTAATGTTGAAAACAATGTGGAAAAGTTCAACGCCTAATTATATTGTCAGGAGAGAGACGGAGAGAACGAGTATAGGGATTCTAGCTGGGAGTCGGGCGTGTGAATATGAGGAGGAATTTTTGGAAGAGGGGGGAATCAAGCTGGTTAGAGAGTGTTCGTTGGAGAAGGAGAACAGGAGAAGGGGTGGGAGGATGGAGGCTGAAAGGGAAAGGTATTTTAGAACGAATGGACTATAGATGGATTAAGTGAGATGAAGTGAGATAGATGGATGAAGTGAGTTTAACGGGAACTACGTGTGGATTATGCCAAGGGCGAGAGCGCAATTTTTGTGTCAGAAAGGCGAGAAAGGAAGTCAGGAGCTTATAGCGAGGATGAGATGTGGCTGCATGCAGGATTTTAATAGGTTCTGGCTCTCTAGGGAAAAGAGGATGTGTCAGCTGTGTGGGAAGGGGTATGCAAAAGTGGAGCACTGGTTGGAGGAGTGCGTAGAGGTGGAAAGAAGTGGAATGAGCATGGATGTATTGATGCATGAAAGGGCGAACAAAAGGGTAGTAACATGGGTGAAGGGAGTGTTGGGTAGGATAAAGAAGAAGAGAAGCAAGGAGGAAGAGGAATGGAGAAGGAAAGATTGTAAATAAAAGAGGAAGTAGATATAAGTAGGATGAGCATGGATGTATGTTAGTTTTAAGGCCTATATTAAGGAGAATTATGTAGAAAAAGGAAAGTGTCAGCAAGTCAATTTTTTAATGCCAACAGGCTGAATAATAAACGTTTATACTACTAGAAAATTTTAGATTTCGGACAAAATCGAGTGCGAAGCACGAGACCTTGATGAGAATGTGTTGGTTAAAGCCAAAGAAGTTTTAACAAAAGAGAATTCACAATCACCAAATTACAGTTGTCGATGCTTAAAAGGTCTGTGCACAAATATGGGGGAAACACAAAGACCGAGCGCGAAGCGCGTGAACCAACGATCGCGCGCTCAAGTTAGGCCGTACAGGATCGCCAGAAGTCCATGACTTCAAATACTTAAATTTTTTTCATTTTAGATATATTTATTTAATTGTCTTACAATTATGACTGGATGAGGACATTACAGTTTTGGAGAGAGGTATGCAAGATCCCGAAAACACTAGAGTTGAAAGAAAATACTGACAATATCATCCGCTTTAAGGAATATTGCGACCACCTCATACAATCTGTGGAGAAATGTCTATCAATCACTGCGGAAGAGGTGAAAAAAGCACTTAGAGGAACGAAGAACTTTTCCGGTGCTGGACCACATTGTATCAAGAACTTCTGGTGGAAGAAGTTTACTTCTACACACCAACATTTGGCCCGCATATTCACCTCATTTTTAAAGTCAGAGACGCCCATTCCGCAGTGGCTGGTGTTAGGACGCACTATACTCCTACCGAAAAAGGCAACTTGTCCAACCCAGAGAATTACAGGCCAATAACTTGTTTTAACACACTGTATAAGATCTTTACAGCTGTCCTAAATTACAGGATTGTTCGGAAAATTGAGCCTGTGTGGCGTGAGATGTAAGAACAACGTGGCTCCAAAAAAGGTATAGCAGGCTGTCGAGAGAACCTGCTAATTGACACGTGTGTCTGCAAAGACGCTGAAGCTCATCAGGGCGTCATTTCAATGGCCTGGATTGACTGCCGGAAAGCTTTCGATTCATCCTCTCATAGGCTACACCCGCCCCTTGGAAAGCTTGAAGGTGCATCCACACGTAGTGAGATGCATATAGAGATTAATGCCTCTTTGGAAAACTAGATTTACTATCTCATCTGGAAATCATCGTGTGACAACAAACAACGTCACCTTCCAGAGGGGCATCTTTCAGGGCGATACCATGAGCCCTTTACTTTTTTGCATCACACTTCTGCTTCTATCTCTCGCACTACAAAATTCTTCTGGATACCTCTGTGGCGACATTAACCAGCGCAAGTATAATGTCACTCATGTATTTTATATGGATGACCTGAAGCTCTATGCCTCTGGTAAAGGCAAACTTCAAACTGCCATAAATATCGTCGCGAAGTACACAGGGGAGAATGGGATGGACTTTGGATTGGATAAATGTGCCAAAATTCATCTGAAAAACGGAAAGATTGTTGGCGTTCCCGAGGACTCTGAGCTTGTGGATATAAGTGTTATTAGACATCAGAACACTGGAGAGACCTATACATACCTTGGCGTGCCTCAAAGTCGCATTCAGGACGTAACATCAGAAAAGGAGTCTCTCCGAAGCAGATACAAGCATCTTCTTCGACAGATCTGGTCTGCCAATCTGTCAGCGTTTAACAAGATATCTGCGACTGACAGACCTGCCGTCCCGGTTCTACTCTACTCGTTTGGGGTGGTTCAATGGACGAAGAACGAACTTAAGCCCCTTGATGTCACCACACCTAAGATAATGCATATGCATAAAAGCTTGCATATCAAGGAAAGTGCATTACTCCATCTAGATGCTTCACTTCTGAAAGCCGAAGTGAAGAAAGCAGAAGTTCAAAAATTCCATCAAGAGCTGCTCGACAAGAAAATGCACGTAAATTTTCACAGAAATGTAGAAAAACAGTCCTTGTTGAAGGACCAAACTTTCGCTTTCCTCAGATCATCAGGCCCTAATTCAGGTACAGAGGGTTTCATTTTCGCACGCCAGGACGGTTTCATTTCCACCTTAGCATACCGTGACCGCATTTTATATCAAGAAGTTCCCAGCGATATGTGCAGAGCGTGTCATGCACACGCCGAGTACCTGGAACACATACTATCGGGGTGTCCCACCCACGCAGGAACGACGTACATCTACAGACATAATGCGGCCCTAAGAGTCCTTTATTACCATTCTTTTCGCTCTTACGGTATTGGCCGCGACCCTGCCCTGCCGAGCGCTCCGAGGTAGATAGAGTCAATTGTCCAAAACAAGAAGTGCCAAATTTTCTAAAACTCCGATTTTCGGACAGCAGTCTCCGTTGCACACTCGAGGCCTGACATTGTTCTCCAAGACTTCGAGAAACGAACTATATTCGTGATCGGATTCTGGGCACCGCCTGAATACAACATGACTCCCAAGGAGAAAGAAAAGGAGGAGAGGTATCAAGACCTTAAAAGGGATCTGCAAAAGCTGTACCCCAAATATTCGGTACAAGTAATTGTCCTTGTGATAGGTGCTCTTGGAGGTGCGAAACCATCACTGGTTAGTAACCTTAAAGCCATAACAGCCTGTCAAAAATACGCCAAGGTACTTGCGAAATCGATGCGAAAAGCTGTCATCCTTGGGTCGCTGCGTGTCCTCAAAAGGGGAAAGCGATGCTTCAGCACCCGAAAAACATCAACATTCAGGTTTCTCTTAAGCCTAAAGATATGGCTGAAATGTATGACGAGCGTTGTGGAGATTTTTCCTAAGAATCCGACCTCTGAACTATCAATTGTAGTATGCATAATGCAGCGAGAGCTTTGGCAGATGAAAACCGTAAAACAAAACCAACAGTTGATCATAAGACGAAAAGATGAATGCATCAACTCAGCACAAAGATAGGTGATAGGTGATTGACTACATCAATTCTGGCAGGAGTTTCACTGCCAAGGTTCGACAGTTCGTGCGCGAACTGTGGATCTGTCACCACACACTCAACAAGTCGAAGCTACTGACCATCAGGCAGCATATTGTTGACAGAGTACGAGTACTATCTAACGCTAGGAGAAGTCTTCAGAGGAGAGAGAAGTGGGTCAAAGAAAATCAACGGTTTTTGTCCGAAGTGCCCTTATAACACCTGAGGAGGAATGCCCACCTATCACTACCGAGGAGGTGAAAAACGTATTAAGAGACATGAAGAACTATTCCGCCTTGGGACCAGATGGTATCAAGACCTTCTGGTGGAAGAAGTTTCCTTCAACCCACCAGCATCTGGCCCGCATTTTCACCTCATATCTAAAGTCGGAAGAGCCTATTCCGGAGTGGATGGTAGAAGGCCGCACAGTGCTCCTGCCGAAGACGGGCAGCTTAGCTGACTCTAAAAATTACAGGCCGATAACT
Organism: Andricus coriarius; assembly: GCA_932066315.1. Lineage (NCBI taxonomy): Eukaryota > Metazoa > Arthropoda > Insecta > Hymenoptera > Cynipidae > Andricus > Andricus coriarius. The sequence goes on along the minus strand of CAKNWT010328754.1, from coordinate 7,739 downwards.
TGTCTGAACACACTGTATACGATCTTCACAGCTATCCTCAATGATGAGATTGTTCGGACTATTGGACCGGTGTGGCGAGAGATGTACGAACAA